>JAOYRR010000596.1:0-76890 GCA_038994665.1 Podotricha telesiphe
TAGCCCACGCTGTGGTTGCTCCCGTAGCCCACGCTTACGTATCCCACGCTCCAGTTTACTCAGTAAGCTCCCCGGTTGTCTACAAATCTGGAGACTCTGCAATCTCCCATCAAAGTTCTTCAACCCACAACTCCTACAACTCACTGCCTTTTTACGCTTTCCACTAATTTTTCTTGTTAAATAAACTATTTTATAACTAAATTATCTTTTTATTACATCCTTTGGAAATATTTAAGCGACCTAATCTAATATATATTCAAAATACATGATTACACAAATATATTGACTGTAGGGATAGAGAGGTCTGATTATGCTCCATACGGTATCATTCATTGATATAAAGTTTCCACAGCGCATGTTTTCTACGTCTATAGTATCCCTATTCCCCACTCTATAGTATCCCCCTTCAGTCTACTAATACATCTCTTTATTCATCCGAAAAAAAAAAATATATCTATTTACTTCCTCTTTGTTGGTATATAAATATTTAATTAATTCAATATATCGATACCTATACAGACAACTATTTGCCTAATATTTATTTAATTGTACAAATTTTATACGCTTCATTTTTTTTTTGGTTAATAAGAATAAATTTAACAATATATTATATATAATGCTAATAATTAACAAAAAAAATTTGGACCCCTTTTCACGAAAAGTATGCGGACAGAGAATTACGACATTTGGCACCTTTATAAATTATATGAATATGTGATAATGTGAATTATAAATAGAAGTGAAGAATGCCAATATTTATTATAATAAGGCATTAGAAATATATTAAATTCATACATGCGTTTGTTAAACAATTCTTAATATAAAAATCTTGAAGATGGCAGAGCATTGGTCCAGGCTATCGGTGTCTAGAGCTCCAGAGTAAAAAACCTCTCAATACGAGCTGTTCTAAGCAAAAAATCCCGTTTAAGAAAGTTGGTAATATTTCACACATCTAATAAAAATATTAGAAGAGTACACCATGTTATTTAAAATTTACGACTTAAACATGATTAAAATCTTATTAACTTATCAAATATAATATTAATTAAGTTCTGCGACAACCCCAAGCAGATACCTTCCTGTTGGACTGATACTATTATATATATTAATGGATGACTCAAAAGTCGACGACTTATGCCTTTTTTCTTAGCCTATTTCGAAAAATAACATTTTTATACATTTGTTGGTAAAATTATAAATATTAGTTCAATTAATAAAAAACAATTAAACAATGTAAACAATGTAAACAAGTGTAAATAATACTAAGTATGTTAACAATATTTTTAAGGAAAACGTATAAATATTGAATGCAGCGGGATTCAAACTCTCTTGCCAAACGATTGTTCGTAGAATAATTTTTGGATAGCAGAAAATTGAAAAGATCTCTCTACAGCGAAAAAAGCGTATAAAATTTAGAAATAGCCGGATTCAGAACGTATGGCTTTGCGGTCACTTCCTGGACTAAATGTATATTTGACTAATACAATTTAACTCTGTAGTTAGTAAAAATTTTCTTATTGTTTAAGAAAATTTTTACTAACATGTCAACATGTTACTACAAATCATTGTCAATCATAAATTATACGGTAGTAATTTAGACAGCCTCTTTTGTTTCAGCTTTATACATAGAATTCGAGACATTGCGTTTTGAGTAGCGGACCTCGACGCCGCGCTTTGTCTGGTTCATTAGAGCGAAGAAGTAAAAATAATAAAATGTTTTTTTGTCTTTTTTCAATAAAATGTCTTTCAAGTTTACGCGTATAAGAAACTAGATCGTCGTAGTTAAAAATCTAAACTCATGTTTTAATGTAATTCTTGCTTAATTTTATTAATGTAAATCATATGGACCATTCCATGGATTCACCGGACCATTGCGTTGCAGAGAAATTAGCTCGGGACAGTAACTGAAAATTGCGCTCCAAGTGTACGCTTCAGGGGCCCCTTTAGAATACGCATTAACTCGCCTTTACTCCCGAACGCCTCTCTGTATTTAACCAAATTTGAGAAGATCCTACTAATGCCACCTTCGAAATACGTGCTAGAAATCACCTGACGATAGTTCTTGACATACCCGAAATTTTTCTACTTATTGATTTCTAATGTAAATTACTACAAAATATTTATACATTACAATTAAATATGTAATTAATCACAATTAACAAGTTAAATAGTTAAGAAGATTTGATGTTGTGTTAATGTTACGGTTTTCAAATGAGCAGCCAGGCATATTATTAAAGAGCTTTTTCTTACTTCTTCTTAAAGTAATATTGAGATTGTCTCAAAATAAAAATACAACAGAAATAAGATTTAAATAACTAATCCAGAAAGGTTTGGATAAGATTTTAAATATTTATATGGGAGAATGGTAGTTGTGGTTTCATTTTCCTCGACATTACTCGAGGACATTATTATATTTTAATTTATTCCCGCCTTTGGTAAGTGCACAATCAATATGCAATATCTCGAATTCAAGTGAAAAGTTAAAATCAGTGAGTTGAGTTTTTACTATCTGCCCTGGTATGAGGGTGAAACCAACAAAAGCTTAAAACGGAAATTTTTAAAAACCTAAATAGCAATCATATTTTTAATAAGAATTAAATAAAGTATTTTCTATTTATCAAAACATGCTCTAAATATTTCAGTATTATGTACTTTAGGTCATAATTTTAGGGAAAGTTTAAGGAAAACATATTTGCCCACGAGAGAAGTCTTTGCAACTCGGCATTCGATATTCTACGCACACAAATTAGTGTGTGACGTAAAAATGAAGGTGTTTTTTTATGAAAAATTGTCAAGTACGTTGATTGAGAACTAGGGCAATGGACAATTAAAAGCGTATATAAAAAGACCAGATCAGACCCACATATCATCAGTTTGATAACAGACACCAAACACAAAACAAAATGCAAGGAATGGTGAGTATCGATTATAATTTGAATTTAATTTAATTTTATAATTAATACAGAAATCTTAAGGATTTATCTAAATATATATTTTTTAAATACAAAAAGAGGAAAGAGAGTCAATCGTAATCCAATATATAGGGAATATACACAAATAAATGTTTTTTTTTCAACCGGAAGTCGAACCCACAGTGATAAAGTTCAGTTAGGTACTTGTAAGCTGTCGATTCGATTTGATTCAATTATGATACAGAGTGACCTTTTTTGTTGTAATTTCTTTTTTCAACATTAACATTAGTTTTATCTTCATTTTTTTTTTGTAAAAAATATATAAAAAATGTATGTTTTTATTTCTTTGTTTTTCAGATCGTATTCACCGTTCTTGTGGCTTCCGCCATCGCAGCTCCACTCAGCTTCGAGTACAACGCGTATGTGCCGTTGCCAAAGTCCACCTACTCATCAAGCAGCCAGGTCGTCAACCACGGAAGTAGTCACTTCGTCCACGCACCAGTCCTGGCCCATGAAGTCGAATACCACGTGCCGTTAGCTAAGTCTACAGTGACTAAGAGCAGCCAGATTGTAGACCATGGATCCACCATCGTGGCCCACGCGCCCTTAGCCCACGCTGTGGTTGCTCCCGTAGCCCACGCTTACGTATCCCACGCTCCAGTTTACTCAGTAAGCTCCCCGGTTGTCTACAAATCTGGAGACTCTGCAATCTCCCATCAAAGTTCTTCAACCCACAACTCCTACAACTCACTGCCTTTTTACGCTTTCCACTAATTTTCCTTGTTAAATAAATTATTTTGTTGCTATACTTATCTTTTTATTGTTATCTTTTAGGAATATATTTAAGCGACCTAATCTAATATGTTTTTAAGGACTTCATGTATTGACACAAAATAATATCAGTTTTGTAGTTCAACTATTTGGCTCAGCTACGAAAGAACTGGAATTAAGAATTCGATGTTAATGAAAATTTATAGCATTGTTTCCGGAAGAAGGTAATTTTATAAGATAAGAGAAGAATTTTAAGCTGTAGCTGCTACAAGCTTTTACTCAGCTTTATACACACACAGCATTATACACATAATGCGTAATAGAAAATTTACTGTATGTGTTATTACAATATACAGTAAGCTCATTTCGCACAAATTTCCTATATTTTATAAGGTAGAAATAACATATATATTGATAAGTGACTCTAAGTTGAGGCCATCGTGGCACAGTGTGACACCGTCTGACTATAAACGTGATTAGGAGTTCGATTCCCACTCGGAAATATAAAAGATTATATTTATAATATTTTCAATTCTCCACTCTGGTACCTAAGATAATCGCGGCATTGAGTTCCGCTACTCAACACGCAATGACTCGATTTCGGACGAAAATTGTCTTGACAGTAGGTTTTCTTTGACTACTCTAAAGAGAACCTAGTGTCAAGACACGCCGTTCTTCACTTTCCGACCGAAATCGAGACATTGCGTGTTGACTGGTGGAACCCAACGCCACCCTCAACTTCCCCAACCTCTTAGGTACCTACTAGAACGAAGAAATAAAAATATTTTTGATAAAATCATACTCTTAGGTGTTGTCACACTGCGGCATAATCAATATAGATATATTCCAACTTAATTATAAAAAAAAGCTACTAATTCGCTTAATTTAACGCACTTCTATGTCGTAACACTGATATCATCGTGCATCGCCGAGACTTAAACTGTCGAATATAATTTCATAACAAAAGAATAATTGAGAATACGAGTTATTGTTTGTGGCTACCATTCAAGGTTTTGTACGTTACAGTACGAGTATGTATGTTATGTACTAATGAGATAAATAACTTATTTTGCTAGTAATTGGCATCTTTTCTTTTTCTTATTCATGCACTGCGAACATATGGTCTATTATTTTTGCCAATAGTCAGCTTTTTGTCTTGACATTGCGTGTTGAATGGCGGAACTCAACGCCGGGCTTTGTTTTAACAGACCAAAGAAATCACTCCTCAGTTGAAATCAAAAAAAATAATCAATCGCGTTTTTGGTCAAATGCTGGCCCATTGGACCAGTGATATTTCAGAATGCAAATAACAGTGTCTTAATACTTTTTTTTTAGCGATGTCTGTCTTCGTATTTGGGAAAAATCGTTAAGTTGTACAAAATTAAATGAAATATAAACCAAATTCCAAAGTATAAAATTAAGATTTGTACATTTTAACCCATAACCATAGCAGTTATCACTTTATTATGTTACATAGGTTACCTGGAAACTTTAATGGAGATAAGCTCCATTAAGCTCCAGCGTACTGTAAAAATTGCTAATTGTTAAAAATTACAAATTTGGAAGCGAACTTACCACATGTTTATCGCACAGATCTGTCAAAACCTTACCTCACATCCATCTCAAGCAGTCACAGTATAAAAAAAAACCTTATCGCACTCCTCAATAAGGCAGTGTTATTGAATGTGAAATAATCGATACTTAATAACCGCTTTAATTAAGTCCACAGTAGTTTAAATGAGATATGAAATATAATCAGTTATAATAGTTGAATTGTCGAAATTTAATAATTGAATACGAAAAAATGTTACCTTTTCATTATTTTGCAGCTTTACACTTTTCCCGCATACTCAGGTATGCGGGAAAAGTGTAAAGCTATTTTAAACCTATTTTAAAAAGAATAAAATAGAATAGAAATTGAGAAATCGCGTGTCGAATGCCGGAACACCGTGCTCTATTTTGCCAACGGAGAAAAAAAAACTTTTATAATATAAGAAACAGAGTGAGAAATACTTTACGTACAAAATAAATATATATAGAACTGTCTCTAAAATGGACACTTCTTTCTCCCACTAAATTCTAAAGAAGAATTTGAAGTTTAAGAAAAAAAAAACAGTTTCAAGTTCTTTCCCGCATTATAGTCAGAGAGAATGTAGTCTCCGCTTTGCGTAAAAATTCGATTTTAATGGATTCGTTTACTATATTATATTACGAGTATATCGCGGAACTTAACGCCAGTTAGAAAAAAAGAACAAATACATTTTTTTTTAAAGTTTTTGATTATTGACAAGTATTTTTCACCCACGACGTCACGTTACTTTATGACGTAGAAATATAGAAAGAATAAATAACAGACCTTGCACATACAATACAAACAAACTTAAGGATGATGGAACAAGCGGTTACATTTATCAGATATCAACTCCGCGATTGCTGATAACATGCGAGACAGTAATCATGTCGAAATCTACTCTAAAGTCCTTTTATTAAAGTACCGTCGCATTGCCAAACTATTTATTTCATAAGATTATTATTACTTTTGAAATTGCTTCTTACATAGATGTTAGTTAACAAAAAAAAACACTATATTTTCTGAAATTTATCTGCGTAATTATCTCTTTTTCCTATAATGTAATAATAGGATACATATAAAAGATGATCACCAAAGGGAATAGAGATTATTTTTTTATATGTATATATAAGTGAGGCCATATTCGTATAAATATACAAAACAATAGATGTACAAATGACAAATGTACATCTATTTTTTTCAACTTAATGAAGTTCTAGGTAGAAAGTGACATGTAATGTCGTTTTCGGTCAGGAAAACAAAAGAAAGAGCCTAAAAAGTCTACATATATAGTATTGAACCCAGGACCAATACACAGTTATATTAAGAAAAAAATTTAAAGGTGTTAAGATAAGAAATTAGGAAGTTTAAGCTCAGCTATCATAAAAGCTGTTCTGATAGAATATCAAATTATCATAAATCATGGCTTTTATGAAATAATTCTTGAAAATTTACTTAAAAATTTGAAATTTGACAACTCACGCTAAGCAGAGAGTTTGAGTCTATTTACAAGACACTCGGTTCTTTTCGCTTTCCACCTGGCAGAACTCTGCCATGCTCTGTCTTATCCGAACGGATTTAAATATAATCATATACCCGCGTGGGGAATCGAACCCACAGCCAATCATTGTTTATATGGACACCGTACCACTGCGACACGATTGCCTCAATCCATGCCTGGCCTGGATTTCTTTGTTATTAAGCCCTAAAAAGCTCTTTCGTTAAATAGATAAATTATTATTAGTATATATCGGTGAAACTAGAAGTTCTAATTTATTATGATAATCGCCAAGGTCAAGATCAAATATCGAGTATAAAATTGCCAATATTAACGTATTTTCTTTTTATTATTACGCTTATAATTTAGTAATAACGCTTCATGTTTTTTAAGATTGATTCTGTTTTTATTATTATTTTAATTTTGTTATCTGTAGCCCTAATCGATTTTAATTTTAAGTATACGAAAATATAGACGACAAAGCAAAAGCACACGAGAAAGTTTCCGACTGAATTTTGTTATTCAATACACACTGTGATAATATAAAAAAAAACATAAATAATCATATGTATTTATAAAATCCATTTTCTATGCCACTTTTGAAATGTTGATAATTAAAACATATCTTCATCTAACAATCTCGTTTGACCACATACGGCGTTGAACTCCGCCCCCTCCGTTTTCTCGTGATATAATGTTTCTATTTATATAGTAAAAAAAAGCCTTGCCATTATTGCCTGTTCTTAATACCTAATAGATGGAGAGTATTTTAAAAAGTTACACGACATTAAAAAAAACACTCACGATACAGGAAGCACAGGTTTTATTTGTCACTATACTCATTCAGAGTGATCTCTCACTACATTGTTTCTGCCATACTGTACAATATGCATGAAGTGTGAGAAAATCGTTTTTTTATTCATTAATCAATTCCCAACTTACTGTTAGTAGAATCAAACCTGCACCTACCTGTGCCTAACTTAGCTCATAATATGAAGAAACATGAGCCTTCGATATAAATACACATGTAATTGAAAGTAATACGATATTCTAATTACGTTGAATCTCGTTCAACTTGTCATTTGATCAAAACAAACAACATTTTACCCATAGAGCCTTGAGAGCGTCGCAATTTTTAATCATATTGACATACATATATATGTATAAAGATACCTTGTATACAGTTTTAATTTTTTTTTTAATTTTCATAATATCCTATATATAATATCCCTTTATAATTAATTACGACATCGTTGCTTAGTGGAACAGTGCCTGACCGTAAGCTCGATGGTTATGTGTTTGATTCCCATTCGGAGCAATAATAATAATAATATTTAAATCATTCCCTGCTGTAGTAATCCACTCAACACGCATTGTTGTGAATTAATGACACTTCGTCCTCTTTGTATGGTAGAGAGTCTACGCAGGATTAAGCATGAATTATAAAGAGTGAGATAATGTAGGTTTTGACTTCCTGTGCATTATCATGCTTTTGCTTAATAAAACAGCGCAATAACCTATATCATATTTTTATTCATTTAAGCTTCCGGTAGTTCCGGAAGTTTATTAAATTAAATAAGGGTATAGTTAATTTATATTATATTATACGTCATGGTCTACTTAAAAAAAAGATTCCGAGTTCCGTATAATATTTATATTCAATTATATTTTCAATTCTCCGGCTTAGTTAAACGCTTTATTCTACCACTCCAACTCTAAAATCAAAGAAAAGTGGAGAGAGAGGGACTCACTAGTACACTGACTTTCCTTTTACCTAGCTAACTTCATGAAAAGCCTACATAAATAACCTAAGCATGTGCAACTGTATTTTTACACTTGTATGAAACCTGGAAAAGAAACTTTTGAAATCGAGCTTTTTGGCCAGCCTCAATGATAAAACTTTACAATATGCCTACCAACTTGACAAGTGAACTTGGCATCAACCTACTTCGACAATATCATGTTATGTTTACATTGATTTATTCATAAGGCGATGTAACACTTAAAAATTAAGTTATAAATGAGAAAGTATATATGGATACGGTATTTTTTTGTATTTATATAGCTTTAAGTCTTATATTGTATAATATTTTAATACTACAAAAAAACAAATTAATTTAAACAATAAACTAGAATGAACATTCTTGAATTATTTTAGCGCTTCATTTCGATTGCCTTGGTAAGGCTTTAGCCCACAAGGCTTCATGTTATGATAATATAATAAACGGACACGAGTGCATTTTTCAAGCTAATCGAATGGAGTGAATAAAAGCAACGTTCCAAATTTTGGAATTTTCATATATTGATAAGTGATTTTTGGGGGTAGTTATTGGACATCGTAGTGGTTTTTCATATGAGTGGTGATAAATAAAAATTAAGCTAAATAATGTGTATTTAAATTGTTGATAGCAGTTCACTGAGAGACACAGATAGTATTGACACAAAGTAACAACAAGTTTCTAAAATAGCTCTCAGCTAACGAAGGGCAAGTCTGTCCGTGAATACAAAATACAAGAATTGTTTTTAAAATTATTTAGATAAGTCCATAGATACAAAGAGCTAATTTACTGTTTTGACTAATTATAACTAGAATTTTGAAATTGTTAAAAATAAAACAAGTATACTTAGTCTTGCCATAATAATTAGTATGTTAGTTTAATACATTCATATAAAACCATTAATTATACATAAAGCTTATTCGATTTCTCCATTGGCTGCAATACAGTACTTTAAACGTTGAGGTCAGTTATCAATAACACCTCGTGCCCTTTCTATGGGAAAATTCTTCACTGGCAATCGTATGGACTGATTTATGGATTCCAAATTATATATTAGGCTTAGAGCAAGCCTTACTCTCTAAAACTGACCACAAATCATAATCTGGTGTATTAAGATCAGGACTAGATGTCTGCCAGTCTTAAGCTCTGATGAAGTCGAAAACGTACGTTTCTAACCAAAATTGGGTGGATCGATAGATTGGGTCTTGCTGAAAAGACCATTCTTGGTTATTAAACATGGTATTGTTAAGGAGCTTAACTGCCTTCTTAAGAATGGTAGGTCTTGAAAGCATATTTTGATACATTTTACACAAATATATGGCTAAGTCACTCTTTCTTAGCTAACACCCCACTAAACTATCACTGAATTCGGATAATACCCACGTTGTAGTCTGTTGGCTCATTAAGAAGCTTCTTTTTATTAGAGCTTTCAGCATAAAAACGGTAATTTTGTTTCTTTAATTGCTGAATTGTAAAAAAATTCTCATCCGTACATAAAACTTTTCTGTGCCCTTTGCGCTTAAATAGTTCCGTTGATTTGACCACCCTATTCTCCTTTAAATTATAAGTAAAAAATTACCAGTGCGTTTCTTAAAGGCTGCAAGTTCTATGTCTTTTAAAATACGCGGCAAGGTTTTTAAATACGTGCTTTCGGGCAGGATTTCTGTGAATTCTTTCTCTTGCTGCTTTGATACGAAAAAGGCGTTCGTACGAACACTACGTGTACAGCTAGATCTTATAATATCACAAACTGAGGACGTTTCATTAAAGCTATCAATAGCCCAGTAAACAAAAAAATTACTTATACTAAGCGTATGGAGGATTTTAAACACTGTATTTGCCACCACACTTACTTTATGCAATCCCGCCGATTTGGTTCTCTTTACCACCCCACTATTTGAATATCACAAAATATTTTACAATATATTGGTGCAAAAATAAGAAAAAAACAACGAACAATCATATAAAAACGACAGATTCCAAATTCAAAAGTAATATTTTGTTTATTTTTAATTATAACAGTATTTATGGCCAGGCTAAGTAATATAACGTTAGATTTATTTAAAATGTGATATTTCTTGCAAAAATAAGTTTATTTGGATATAATACATTTATAAAACATACTGTGGATTAGTTGAGGAGCGTACAAAAGCATTACTAAGATAAGTTTTCCCAAAATTCCCTAGGGTTCGGGGAAAACCGGATTTCTTAAAATGAAACTATTTTAACCGGAATAATCCCGTATAATCCGGTTAAAATAGTTTCATATTAAAATGTGTAATAATCGCGAAAATCAACGAACTTATTATAAAAACTGGATTGTTTTCATTTTACTGTCGAAACTATAGAGATGCAAATAGTATGGCAAAAGTCATAAGGTAAAAGTAAAATTGAATTAGTAAGGATGACAACATGTTGCTTTTATTTTTATCAAATTATTAATAAAAATGTAGTTATTGAATATTAAAAAATAATAATATTCAAAAAACGTTTAAAAATAATACATTATGTATAATACTTTAGAATATGCCTTAGAATAAATAATAAATTCATATATTTTCTGAATGATTTGTAAAGATATTACTATATTTGAAGTGTTATTCTCACACTAAGTAAATTGAAAAAGACATATTTAGAAAACGTATAAAAATTGGAACGCAGCGGGATTTGAACTCGAACCTCTTGAAAACCGTTACCGTAACCGTAAGTGATGCTAACAACAAATATAAGTTGTAATAAGTGTATAAGAATTTCACATGGCTTAGCGGTCAGAACGCTGAAACGGTTTTCAAGAGGCGCAGGTTCAAATCCCGCTGCGTTCAAATTTTTATACGTTTTCTAAATATGTCTTTAACCTATGATCAAACAATCCATTGAATTAAGCAATTATAGTAACCAATAATTCTATCAATATCTTTGCTATATTAATTAAATTAAGAATATAAAATTTAAAACATACACAGCCCAAAGCTATACCACCTCCACTGTGAGCTCACTGTATACTTACGTCAATTATATTTCAAGTACACTTGCAAATATTGTAGTTTTCGGCCGCTATAAATACGGCGGCACGAGGTCCGTAAGTTAGATAATTCGGCAAGCTCGACTTGATAACTTATTTTAATAAACAAGAAATAAAAAATTAAAAACAACAATCATGCAGAAATTCGTAAGTTATATTTTTTATTTTTGGTGAAAAGGTTTTTTGGTATGAGGCTGACTAAAAAAGTAAAAATTTTATATTTGATAAGATGGCTATAGGATTACTTCAACAAATGAGACTTCAACCTATATCTATTGCGGGTAAACATGTCCTGATTGAGCCAGTATAGACAGCTTACTAAGGCATATTTTTTTATTTATTGTAACTTAAAAACATACAAAATAGCAGTTGCTTAATTAGAGATTTACTTGTGTAATTTTAGCAAATATTAAAAATTTCTCATCGAGTCAAGGCTATATTTTTTTTAATCATTAACGACCGATGACGCAGACGTCACTTACTCGATAAAGCGATAGTTGTAGGTTCAAATTTAATTAGGTAAATACTTTATATTGTATTTTTTCTTGCTTTAGAAAGAACTTTGTACGTTGTACTATCTCTATTTTAGTAGCACTACGTATCCTCTAATATATTAAATTAAGGCCGATTCATGTATATATATAAAATGATGTATATTAACATTAGCTTCGTGTTTTACCCCTCATAGCAGGCAAAACAGAAACTATAGTTAAATCACTCCCTTTTCCGCTGCGCTTTTAAATCGGGGAAATGAAAATAATTAAAACATAAATAAACCTCCGGTTCTACATTTTTACAGTCAGATGATGTCCCACTGAGCCACGATGGTCTCATATATATTAACTTTCATTTTACTCTAATCTTTCTTTATATTTAACTTTAGCTTAAGATAAAAATCATATTTTATACGCATTCCAACCATTTAACCATTTTCAATTGCAAAGTTATGTCTCAAGATATTATCATACAATTCCATCTATATATTTACGACTTTGAAACGTGCTTGCAGATGTGTCTTTAGATTTCAATATTAGCTAACGCATTTTAAATGCTTTTTAAACTTAACGAGTTAAAATTTTCGTTAGGGTTCGAAATAATCGATTTCTTAATAAACCTTTTTTCAGTTTAATTAAACTGAAATGATTAGGCTGAATATTGTTGATTGGATATTCTTATAGAAATATTGACAATAAAAGTATACAAAATATTCCTTTAGATTGATAAAAATCAATGCGTTTAGGACTGTACATAGCAACGTCTAACATTTTCACTTTGAATATAGAAGTACTATAGTAGTTAGTTAGAATAGAATTCTCCTTTAAATATTACCAGACTAGGGAAATCTTATATTGTAAATATACAGTTTACACAAGTACTTTGAACTTACCAATGAAC
This sequence comes from Podotricha telesiphe, assembly GCA_038994665.1. NCBI lineage: Eukaryota > Metazoa > Arthropoda > Insecta > Lepidoptera > Nymphalidae > Podotricha > Podotricha telesiphe. Next base: position 12,947 of record JAOYRR010000596.1, read on the forward strand.
TGACCAGGAATTGGTTTAGAGATAATTTATAACTGGAATAAGGCGTGAGTAATTTCCTAAAATAGCCTGTCTAGATCTATCGTCAGTTAACTTCTAGCATGTATTTCGAAGGCAGTATTAGTAGGGTCTTCTCAAATTCGGCTAGGTAGAACTTGAATAATGGAGGCGTTAATGCGCATGTTAAAGGTATACATATATTTAGAAAACGTATAAAAAATTCCAATTTCTTAAGCGTACCAATAACACTTTAAAATCAAATGTTAAAGGCACTGCTTGAAATTCCTCTCTCTGCAACGTTATGGGCACATTGCCCACACTAAATTCTATGGAATGCTAAGGAGTTTTTTCTTTTTCTCAAATTTTCAAGTACTAGCTTTCGAAGGCAATCGCAGCAACGTGAAATTTAGCATCTGCCAATTTCGATATAACCAAGAATAATATGCACGAGTAATTAAAACTTGTTCTTTTCAAAACGAAACTAAAACGTCAATACCTCCGAATCTAGTTTTACACAATGTGAAAATCTGAAACAAACTTTTCACTTTTCAATTTCGAGCAGACGGCAGCGATTGGTTCAGAGTTTCGGACTGATGAAACTTTCTATCTAAAACAAAATAATAAAATGTTATTTTATCTAGACAACTGTACGAGTGCTATAGAATTTTATTGTATTCTTGAATTTATAATAAGTTATCAAGATGTGTATTTTACATAAATGGCTTTTCTTAGTTGTATAATAAAAAAAAACAATAAGATTTACATAGCTCTTTTTTGGTTTTCAGGTAGTATTCGTTGCTTTCTTGGCCTGCGCTGCTGCCGCACCCGGTCTTCTCATCGCTCATGAAGCGCCAGTGTTGTCTGTTCACTCTGCTCCAGTGGTCCACGCTGTTCCAGTGATTGCTTCCAAATCAACAATCACTAAGAGCAGCCAAGTGGTGCACCATGGATCCCCCGTCGTGAAGGCCGCTGTCGTCCACTCTGTGCCAGTCGTGCATGCTGTACATGCTGCCCCAGTTGTACATGCCGTGCATGCTGCCCCAGTTGTCCATGCCGTGCATGCTGCCCCAGTCGTCCACTCAGTCCACGCTGTTGCCCCAGTCGTCATCAAATCCGCTCCATCCGCCGTCTCCCACAGCAGCTCAGTCGTCCACCATTCCCCGATCAAGGCTATCCCCTTAATAGCTGTTCACTAGATGTCTTAGTAAAAATATAGGCTTGTTGATTATAATATATTACCTCCGAATGATTAAGTAATATTTTGTTTTATTGAAACTTCTTAACATATGTTGTTAATTATTTAACTAAAAAAATATAAAAAAAGATAAAGTTTATAAAAATTTAAAGAGATTAAAATAACAATCAGAATGTTTGTTAAAATTTACTATATGATGAGTTAAACATATGCGTGAACAATTAACTGTAACGAAAATACTATAAATTAATAAATAGGCTATAATTTGGGAACTTAAATAACATATTTATTAAAATAGCCTCAAAAATGGACTTGTAGAACTCTCAAAATAATAATAAAATAAATAGATAAACAATTAATTAATGTGGGAAATGTCACTTTAATAGATTCTATACTATATATATTTTATATGTTTAATAGATTTTCGACTTTTCAACTTCTTTATAATACCGTCTCCGAAATAGACAAAAAAATAAGTATTAATATAGGTATCAATCGTACATTTGTTAGGGTTTACTCGTTCAATGCATTTGTTTTTTTTATTTATTTAAACCGGGTAGTTTTTAATAATATACTCCGAAAGCTTTGTTTCAAATACATTAATTAAACTTACATTATTTTAATTTGTCTTTGAGCTATTCACATACTGCGAAAAGGATAAATGAAAACAAAATGAACAAATAACACAAGCTGCTTTAAAACTCCATTCCAAGCTTTGTCGTGTGAAAATATTTCTAAATAAAATTCCCCTGTAAATTCCCAGCCTGAAGATATATTTGACCTCCAAACAATTCACTTCTATGCGCATTTGATTCAGTTGCAACAGCGCTCTATACATATTTCATTTTAATAAAAAGTTATAGCAATATTTCTAAAAGATGTAATCTAGAAGATAAAAAGAGTAGGCGCTGTGAGAACAAAGCCTGATACTGAAGTGAAGTGAACCTTTAACTTTTATATATAAAATATAATCTTTATTTATACATATGTATTTATAAAAATAATATAGTGTCTAGTGACCTCATTCTCCTCTAAAGACGTCTCCTACATACGACATTTTATGACCTTTTTCTTCAATATATCTTATGGAGACAGAGAAAGCCCAGTGCCATGTCACTCCGCTCTTTTACTGTCTATACAGATAAAATAAGTGGAAATCAGGGCAACTATAAAAATTAATACGCGATAATGCTGTATATTATGCGATGTGTTTTATTTTTTTGTGCACAATCATTTTAATTAATATTGGCATAATTGAATAACTTTTTTGTACCTTCAACAATAAGATTAAAAGTCGATTCTATATTAAATTAATTTATAATAAAATTGTTAAACCAACGTTGGTTGACTGACTAACTGTAAACACGACGGGTTGTGGGTTCGATTCCCACTCAGAGAAATAGTTATGTTGAAATATTTTAATTTCTCCGCTTTGGTACCAATAACAAAGTGTGGCGTTTCGATTTCAGGTGGAAAATAGAGAATGTAGTGACACTAGGTTCTCTCTACCCACCCTGATATGCGGGAAAAGGTGTAAATCTGAAAATTAATATTTTGTTCGTTAAATGGGTAGATCGCTTATATCCAAAAAGCTCTGGTTAAAAAATGTTAAAAATTTTTTAATATAGGCAGTTGAAAACTGCCTGTGACAAATGTTAATAATGGCTGAGCAATTCATGTTTAAATTGAACCGAATGTTTTTTGACGAGAAATTAGGTAATAATTAATTATATCATTGTCGCTTGAGGTGATAACATAATATTAAAAGAATTGTAACTACGAGTAAGTGTTCTGTCACTACATTTCTCTACAATGCATTGTGCGTGCATTTACAAATGGTATTAAAACACTGTAGTGTATTTTGCTTATGATATTTCTCCTTGAATAATTTAAATTAGTTTGTAAATTTAATTCTTATATAATTAAGATTTTCAATTTCACGTTTCATCTTGCATAGCAGGGATGGCAAAAAAAATCTAGTATCACCACTTTCTACACAAACTCGAAAAATGCGAGTAGAGTGCTTGATTGAGCTCATCGCTGCACTTTGTCTTACAAGAGCAGGAAAAAAAAAACTATATAATAAACTCGAGAGGGAATCGAAACCACACCTATCGCGTTTGCAATCAAGTGTACCACAATAGTCTCATTAATGAATGCAATTCATAAATTAAGTGATATAATCCATTTATGAATTACATTCAATTATTTGTGACTTGATACTATAAACAGTACCGAGTGACGTCATCAAAAAAGCCTAGTGAGTGAATAAAATTAAAGTCTTTATATATAGTTAGTACATTCAAGTCACTCACCTTAAACGCTACAAAAAGCCATGCCTTTGACACAATTTCAATTATACACATACTCTACATACATATGTAGAGTCAATGCTGTTTGTAACTTGTTGTAAATAGGATTTATTTATGTAATGAGTAAGGTATAGTTAGCGAGAAAATACAATTATTTGTAAAAATCTAAATCTATATATTTTAGACTGAACTAGGCTTTCAATTTGTGATCAGGGATCTAGAAGAAAATATAAACAATTTGGAAGTCAGTCATTAAAAAAACAAAACAAAATAATTGTATAATTCATTGTAATTGTAGTTTTTTTTTAAATATTTCAATTACAATTAGTTTCAAACGCATTTATAATATATTTTTGTTTCAACTTTAAAGTAAAAAAACAAATTTATAGATTTGTCACTAAAGCGTTACGTAGACGTCAGTTTAAGTACGTAAATTCTAATACTATTAAGCTACTACCTGTGCCCGCGGCTTCGTCCGTGTGGGATTCTAAAATAAAAGTAGCCGAAGAAGTATCTTAAGCAGTACTTTATTATATCTATCTATATAGCTATCTGCCGGTAAAAGTCCCGTCAAAATTAGTCCAGCCGGTTTAAAGAATAGCGGGAACAAACAGACAGACAGAAAAATTGTGAAAAATGTAAAAACATATGCTTTTAGTAAAAAGTAAAAAGGGTTTTTTTTAATATTACAAGGAGACACTCCCAATTTTATTCGTTTGTCTATACAAATTTGATATCAGATGAAAGTATATTTTCTATAATTTAGTTACATTATAAAACAAAACAATCTTTATTTTGTTTATTTTTTAATTAATCTTTAAATACATCTAAAGCTCTACCTTGCATATTAAATAAACAGATGTTATAAACTGTATTAAATGATATATAATATTATTATTAAAAAAATTAAGATAACTAAGTCAAAATATTCTCCATGTAACTGTTCAGTTTATATACAAATGAAATATTAATTAAATAAATGCGATCCTGACCGCATTGTAAGAGCGACCTTTGCCTGACACTGTCTTGACTATACTTGTATACACTACCGAGACACCATAAGTTACATTTGCAACTAATATCATTTATATTTATGTGGCATTTAAATTAAATTATATTAAAAACATATAAACGTTTATATTATCGCTATTTTGGATTTAATAGGCGGAGATAATCGACTATTTTAATCGATAATCCTCGTCATTTTTGCCTGCTTTCTTCGCGAAATGGCTTGTGGTCTATTGGCACGTTCTAAGCGCCATTATTAAAGACTAAACTGACAACTTTTTTTTACTTTCGACTATGACTATATACATAACTTGACTGCCCTCATACATTATTATATTATTTTCAATTATCACAAAAAATATTTATAACATACTTTATATAAGGACATTAGAATTTTAATTGTAGAGTTACGATATCGATGCTTTAAAACAAGAGGATTTAGTAGTACTTTGTGCGAAGGCATCATCTGACAAGACCTTATTATAATTTAAAGTATTTTATTAAGTTGAATTAAAAAAAATCACTGTATTAAGAACCTACATGCAGGTTTTACATTTAAAATAATTTGTGTTTCATAAGAAAAACATAAATTTATCGTCGACCAAGACGTGTTTAAAAGCTCTCTATAAAGTTTAGCTAAAGCTAAACATTGTCTGTTAGTTTTATAGAGTCATAGATTTGTAGCTATAATTTTATTTGAGATCAACATTTTGCAAAAGTTTAAGCTGTTACAAAAACCTACTTTTTAATATATGTACAATACTGAGCTATTAAATAATTTATGTCCTTTTTTTTGTACCTTTACGCTTTTTCCCACGTAGCCTCCGGAGAGTCGGAGATAACCTAGTACGCAGACACTCTGCTCTCCACTCTTCGCCCCTATTCAAGACTATGTATTTTTAATGGCAAAATTTAGCGTAGAAATGGAAATATTGTAACCCGCAACCAATCGCGTATACCAGCCACTGCGCTTAGATGCTTCAATAAATACAGTCATTAATAAAGTGTAACTTAATAAAAAGCTTTTATACATTTTATAATACAAATGCCGTATCTAATACTTAGTAGATTCAATAATTAACAACATCAAATATATACTTGAATGCCTTAAAAAATTTCTAAAGCCATATATATAAGAAATTTGCAACTTGTTATTCACATAACGTACTATAGTCAATCATCCAAGATGTCGCGACATCTATTAATTGTAAGTAAATTAAATAAAAATTAAATAAATATAATTATAAAAGCCTTCTCGTATTGTACGGGAAATGGAGAGCAATGTCAGGTTTTTAAGCTGGAAATTAGTGAACATAAAACAAGTGTTTAGTGGTTTTTTAAATATAATTTAAAAATATGATTAGATACAAATTTTTGGAAGCTTTTTAAAATTTTAACGTCCGCTTAGGTTGGGTTGCGGTTAAGGCCACCGTGGCGCAGTACGACAGCGTCTGACTATACACGCTATTGGTTGTGAGTCCGAATTCCACTCGGGAGAATGAATATATTTAAAATATTGTCATTTCTCCGCTCTGGTGAACAAGACAAAGCGCAGCGTTGAGCTCTGCCACTCAATATGCAATGTCTCGAATTCAGGCAGAAAGTGGAGAACAGAGTGTCTTGACACTAGGATCCAGAGGGATGTTAGTGTCAAGACACTTAGTCAGAGGACTGCTCGCATAGCAGTCGCTATGCGTTGAAAGGCGTGAAACTGAAGCTACGGTGTAGACAAAAAGCTTGGTGAATCGGTTCTTCAGCTGGTACCTAAGGGAGCTTAGGTACCAGTACTACCTAAACAAACCGTTACATACTTATAAAGTTAAGTTTATATAAGAATGTTCAATTTGTTAAAGTGTGAATTCTTATATTTGCTGTTTATTTATGTAAAAGCTTAATGTGTTATTTATATGTAATATGCAAGATGTATCTTAATATGTTGAATTACATATCTATCTTTAATTCTAACAACTAATGTAATAACTAATGTGTATTCAATAAATAAATTTCTTACATACATCATATTACAAAAATTTTCTCAAATAACATTTAATGTAACCCCGTAATGTTACACTACAGCTATGTTAAAAGATTTTTATTTTATAATTAAATATTTATTTGGTGAAGTGTGTTAGTAAAAGAGTTTCTGAATTAGAAAAACTCATTTAACGCAAAGGAATATTTGTCGATCATTTAGTATTTCTACTTAAGTACATAAAGGGTCGCCTTTATGTTCGTAACAAATTTTAGTTTGATTTAGTATCAAATGTCGTTTAAAAACTATAGGGAAAATGTGTTTTCTTAAAATTCACGAAAAACAGAGAGTTGAAAGAAGAAATAGTATATTCATAGATAACTGATATAAATACTTTTTAACATTTTTTTTTAAGTTTTCATTGTACACATAGGCACTTCCCTCCCGCTAGATTAAAAAAAATTATACTTTTTCTATATATGTCTTTTTCAATTTCCTAAGTGTGCGATAAACACTTTAAAAAAAAATGTTAAAAATATTTAATAAATAGCATTCTCTCTTGCCAAACGATTGTTCGTAGAATAATCTTTGGGTAGCAGAAATTTGTAAAAATCTCTCTACAGAGATGCTAACAACAAATATAAGTTGTAATTAGCGTATAAGAATTTCAACGTAGCTGGATGTAGAACGCATGGCTTAGCGGTCAGAGCGCTTGAGCGGTTTTCAAGAGGCGCGGGTTCAAATCCTGCTGCGTTCAAAAAACTTTATACGTTTTATATATATGTCTTTTTAACTGATATAAATTTTAACTACTTGATTTTGCTTAACTGACGATTTATGTACGACGATTATGTTATATAGATTTAATCAACAAAATATATTGTCATACATAAAATAATATTTGTTATGAGCTTTAAGTCTGATGTTTATTGTAAAATAACTTCAAATAATGTTCAAATAATGTTTATTTTGATAAGTTCTTGTAACAATTTCTCCTAATAATATGAAAAACATGTATATATTTATCAATTTATTTCAGATATTATCAGCCGTCGTTCTCACATCGGCAACACCAGAACCCGGAGTTCATTTCTCTGTGCATTCGTCGCCCATAGTCCATGGATTACAGCCACCTCTAATACATCATCCTGTGCATAGTGTACCCATACATTCCGTGCACAGTGTTCCCATTCACACCGTGCACAAAATACACACTCCTATAATCCATGCACCTATCGTGCACAGACCATATCACGTACCCATCGTGCATGCACCCGTGCACAGTGTGCCCATCGTGCATGCACCCGTGCATACTTTCCCCATTCATCCTATAGTTAAATATAAGGTCAAACCTCATTACTGGTAACGTTAATTATCATGTATTGGGTTATGTTTAGAAAATATTTATGTCTAAAGTATATTATAGTATGTATTTTGCTGATCATTTTTATTTTTCATACTTATTAATAAGCAGTTTTCTGTTCACATACTTATTATAATTAAAAATATGTCACGAACTTTCGGTTAAGTCAAATAATATTGTAAATATGATTAAATAACATTATGTATCGCTTACGAAATTGAAAATATATTTGAAAACCGTTCAAGAGTTTCTTCAAGAGGCGCGGGTTCAGACCCCGCTGCGTTAAAATTTTTATATGTTTTCTAAATATGTATTTTTCAATTTTTCTTAGTGTGGGAATAAAACTTTTAACTTTAAAATATATTTTTTTTAACTTTTTAAGTTTAAAAAATTAAAATATATTTTATTATTTATATACAAAGTATAAAATTTTGATAAAAATATTGTACCTTTATTCGTTTAAGCATATATATATATATATATATATAGAGCTTGTGTTAGACGATTTATAACTTAAATTTCTATTTGTTTTGTTAGTAAGTTTTGTAAATTAAAGAATTCAAAATAAACTCCTAAATTAATTTTTGTATATTTTATTTAAGACACAATAATATTTTCTATAATATTAAGTATTTAATTTTATACCTTTATATATTTTTAATGCTTTTTACTATTTTTCTTTTCCAAGTTGAACTATAATTTGTTTTGACACTAGATTCTCTGACTAACAAATATTGATATATTTTTGCTTATTTTGCGTTGCCTTAAGACATAATAAACTATTAAGATTAGGATAAACATTAAAATGTTGCCATATTTTTATTATTATATTTCATGCTTTTTTAATTTTCAAACGTACAATAATCGATAGTAATCGATAACCTCTTTGAAAATGTTATTAATCAGTCAGTCTACAAAATTTGACAAAGGCACTGCTCGAGTTAACTTTTACTAACAACTTTTATTAAAATCTTGACAAAAAAGGCAAAAATATTGAACTATTTATGTTCTTACATATTAAAAATGTTAGTCATACAAAAGTATCTCATTTAGAACCGTTGCTGAAAATCTGCACATTCATCTGCATACCAGACTCCGGTTTCCACAATCTGCTTAGAAAACAGCATCCCGTAATTACATTGAACAAAATCCATTAGACTCATGTACTTTGCTAATTGTTTGAGATCAATGAACTGACGTCTAACGTAAATTCTATTTAAATGCATATTTCAGTAGATTCTACTTTGATTGACAGTACTAGTGATGAGAGTGTTATATGTAGAATAAACTTTATTGGGAAATAAATTATATTTTGCTATACAGGACATTCTAGGGGTTTTTCTTGGTCCTCTTTCTTTGGTCTTTCTTGTTCCTTGGTCTTGGTCCTTATCTACTCTGAACCTACACTTAAGGGACACTTGTCTAAAGTATAATAAAAGAAACGTACTTTTAATTATCGCTATTATTTCACATTTAGAAAGAGAATTAAAAAATGTAAATTAGTTTTATTTAAATTGTATTCAAGACTTTCCGAACAAAGTGGTCCAACATTATATTTTAGAAAGGTTCAACATTAAAAATAATCTCACTGCAAATTGTTCGATTTCATGTATTTCCTTTATTATCTTTATTTCCTGTGTTATCCAGACGACAGAATATTTAAACATAATGTATTTTTTTACAGAGAGTTAGAATGTAAGTTAAAGAAATATATATTTGATGAGTCAAACTGTAGCTTTGGTATGAGAAATGTAAGATGAACTTAAAAGCAATATTGTATTAAATAAATAAGATGAAATTTTTAATCTTCATTTTAAATTGTTCAAGTGGCAAGTCTGAAATTATTTGTGGAATTTTATTATACATACGTATAACTTGTGACATAAATTTATTCACCTTTGAAACAAAACAAGGAGTAATCAGCTTATTTTTACTTCTTGTATTTATACCGCGTCTATCACTGTTTTTTAAATAATCGTGTATGTTTTTGCGGACAGACAAAACATTTTTATATATATAATGTTATGCTACAGTAAGGCTGTCCCACTTCGCATAATAAATTTTGTTAATATATTCAAACATGGTAATTTGCTAGTTTCACGGTATTTAGTTCCCCGCATAGCAGGGGTGGCAGAGATACTGTTTAGACTCTCCGATTTGACACTCACACACTTTCAGCCCAAATTCGAAACGCTGTGCTTTATTTTACTACCACAGCGTACAAATCGAAATAATTTTAAGTTAATCATTACTTTCATTGGGCATCGAACCTACAGCCATCGCGTATATAGTCAGATACAGTCACACTGCACCACGATAGCCTCTAAAATGGCACGATGGCTGATAAAAAAAGGAAATGATAATTTGTTTTTATTTCTAACACCACAATCGACTTCGCTTAGGGTATTCATTTATAACTTTCGTTTGAAAGCTTTCAGAAACTATTTAATGTAAAACTTTTAACCTTCATAGCTTCACAGATAGCTGGTCATAATATTAACACGGCGAGTGACACACTTAATGAGTTATTATAAAACGAAGCCAAGCGTAAAACCAATACAGCGTTAGTCGCTAGTGACATCGGTGCGATAAGATTGTATTAGAGGTGGCATATTAAAATATAGCCGCGAATCTGTTATATATTTTTGGAAAAAAAAAATTGTTGTTTAAAACCAAATGGAATGGACAGAAATTCCTCCGTTTTCGCTTTTATTTTGTAGCTTGTAACATCCGTATAATGATTTCGAAGTTGCCAGATAAGGTTCCCAAATCTGAAACATTGCGTGTTGCGTAGCCTGTAGTACCTGAGCGGAGAAATGAAAATAATCTAGATATAAAAATAATCATTCCCCGAGCGGATATCGAACTCACAACCATCGCGTATATAGACCGGCGCTATCACAATGCACCACGACGAGTGCAAAGTACTATATTATATGAAATTATATGAAATTCTTTTCTATGAATCCCGAATCTTAATATCTGCAGATCATTAACTTTCTATTATTGAGATAGCAATTTGAATTCAATAATTAGTTCCGTCACTGCGTCTCGAGAAAGGAAGCTAAATTGAGAGGTAATTTCATCAACGCCGTTCAGTTTTTTTCTTTAACATTTTACAATTAGGTAAGTGCTCCTGTCTTCAATTTGTAACCAAATTTTTGTATTTTTATTCTAAAAGTCGAATTAAACTCCGTATTTACATGCAGAGCTTGAGATATATTGAAGTGGAGAACGGAGTGTCTCAACAGTAGGTCCTCGCGGTCTACCAAAATGTATGCGAAGATATGTAAAGCTAAAAACAGCTCTTTATATAGATTTTTGTTCAGCTTCATGCTTGTTCCCGCATAATAAGATAGAAAGAATCAAGTGTCAGGACAGGCTGTTTTTTTCTCTCCGCGTGAATTCAAGACATTGTGCGTTATATAATGGAACACAATTCCGCGCTTTGTCTTGTCAGAGCGGAGAAATTGAAATAGTTTAAATTCCATATTACTACTCCCCCGAGGGGGGATCAAACTCGCAACCAAAAGCGTTTACAATAAGACTTTTTTCCACTGCTCCACAAAGGTCTTTTCTTATTTATATTATATTAGTCTCTGATATAAATAGCGGACATTTAAAGGTTTTTAAACATCTAGACGCTACTTACACGATACAGCTTGATAACATAATTTAGGGGTTTATCTTTGTATTTTCAAGCAAATGCCAAGTTAGCATTAAAATAGCATACCGTTATATGTTTCATTTTGCTGACCAAAATAGTTTTCTGAAGAATTAAAACAGAGTTTAGTAGAAAAGTGAAACTGTAAAGTTTTACTTTTATTCACTGTTTGTTGATTCAGGTTTAATTCAGTATACGCTTTTTTTTAATATTGATGGTATATTTAAATAAATGCGGTAGTGGTCTCCACCACAGTGTCTGTAGAGTCAATAATATAGTGCTAAGTCACTAGATATTCTCCCAGCAACTAGCATAACAAGCCAAGCATGTGAATTAAAAAATAATACAAAAAGAGCGAAATGATACACGACTTTAGGTTTTATCATGCAACAAGCAAATTTCAAAAATCGTCGGTAACTGTAGGAAGGAACGCATTCATAAAACAGGAGTATTATGAAAATATATATTTCGACTTCCACTTTCAGCCCGAAATCGACAGAGATTACTTAATAAGTGGCGGAACTCAACGCCGCTATTTGTCTCAGATACGAAAGCAGGAAAATGAAAATATATTACATTTAATCATTCCCCCAAGTGGGAACCGAGCCCACAACGAATTAAGTGTACAGACAGATGCTGTCCCAATGAGCCACGATAGCCATTAAAAAAAGATATCTGTTCAATATTTTTGATTTTTTTTTGCATCTAAGTAATGATAATAAGAAAGGAAAAACACCACGGCCGGAAGTCCTTATTGTGAACCGGAAGTGGAAGTAACATCAAACACTCGCACATCTTAGAAAGGTTGAAATATTTTAATTGATTTGTTCTTGACGTTTTTGTCCTTGTTCGTTTCTAAGACATCATTATTCTCGAATGGAGTCAATTTATAGTGAGAAATATTTTTTTTTTTATATAAATTTTTCTACTTATAAAGATTAACCATTGTGAAATTATAACAGTATTCTGTTTTTTGCTGTCTCTAAGAAGAATAAAACTGTGACATCTGGCTTTAGATAATTCCAATCAATGCTGGGGAAGCTCATAGTACTGTAAGTGATTTTTTAAGTTTTGAGTTATAAACGTATTATTCTTGTAATATTTTAATCCTGTCGAAAATACTCAGTTGGTAGTAAATTCAAATATTTTTCATTATAATGCCAATATAGGCCTATCAATTCTCATGACGTAGTGGGACAATAGTAGTTAGTACGAACGTTACGTCAAGGATAGAGTTGTAGGATCAATTTCCACTTAGAGGACTAATTATACTAAAATTATTTTGGTAGTAATGTCACGAAGTTTTTAGGAAAGCTGAGAATGAAGTGTTTTAACATAAATTCCGTTTTCTCTACTCTTCCTAAGTAGAACACGAGAAAATATATATATTTTTTATTAAAATAGGATAGAAATTTAATTTAAACTACAACAAAGGTGATCGTAACCATTAGTATCGGTATCAATTAGTTTCCAATGAGCATCTGATCGGACTTAGTTTTCTCATTGCTCGAACTTCTTATACAGAGTGCTTGTTTTAATATAATCATAGGTATTTTTGGAATGAAACTATTTTTAACCGGATTAATCGCTTATATTATTGGTATTCAAAAGTACCAATAATGTACGCGATTCATCTTGTTAAAAAAAGTTTCATTTCAAAATGTTTAGTAATCGCGAAAATCAAAGATCTTATAATCATTGGTTATTTAATATGCTTTATATGTATGATAAATATTAGCATTGTATTCAAATACAATAAAATAATTGGTATTGAATATATTATATAAGTAAAAATATATACAATACTAGTATTTCCTTAGTAGTATGTTGAAATCCTGCAATGTTCAAAACAAAGTCAAGTGTTTTTGGGGTATTATAAAAAATGACAAATCACTTTATCTTTCACTTTCGTATGACGTAAATTATCTAAATGAAAACAATACTATTTGAAACATATGTAAATATTTTAACATTTTTTAAAGTGTTATTCGCACACTAAGGAAATTGAAAAAGACCATTCAAGCTTCGTTCTTCTTGAACGGTTTCTTGGTAAAGAGGCGCGAGTTCAAATCCCACTGCATTCAAATTTTTATACGTTTTCTAAATAAATATGTCTTTTTTATATATATGTTGTTTTATTTTATTGTTCTAAACAAAGAAACATAACCATAAAAAAATGTTTCTAGAGTCTTCGTCTTTACTTTGTCATTCCAAAGAAACTTTTCATAAAAGATACCGAAAACCGAAAGACGTCGGCTATACTTTCTCTGAATATGAACATTTAGAATTTTTGATATATATATATGTATATATAATTTTAGCGCCACAAAAGTACGTGGTGATTTTAGATTTAATACAATAATAACACTATTAATATTCTTTATCGTATACCAAGAAACATATTACTAAAACAGCGATCATCTCCAGGCATACTTAAGATATTAGAAATAAAGGAAATGAGATTTATTGGGGGTGAAAACAATATATAATAATATTTATTATTACTACACTTATTTACGCCTAATACAAAAAGCAATAAAAGAAACAAAATGAATAAATAATTAAAATATTTACAGAAAAAACATCATCTGTATAATATTTTCAGTCTCACACTCAGGTTGCACATTGCCTAACAACGGTGTAAAGGATTTATTACAACTAGGTATTTAGCCTAGAGACTACAGCCTAGGACCTATAAAAGGGCTGTATTCTATACTTATTCACAGTCCACTCACTTCGTTCAGATCGAAACAGTTACTTTAAACAATATAAAATGTTCAAGTTGGTAAGTTATTATATTACTTTATTATTAATTATTTCTATAATTAATATGTTATTATATATTTTAATGGAATGGAATTGTTGCGCATTGGTACAGCGTCTAACTGTGCACGTGTGTGGCTGTAGGTTCGATTCCCACTTGCAGAAATTATGTTAATTAAGTTTCTCCAATTGGGTAAAACAATGCACGGACTTGAGTTCCTTCACTTAACAAGCAAACTCAAAAATTCGAGTGGAAAATAATAGCAAAATAATGCGGGAAAAAGCATACTATGGGTAATATTGTGATTATTTTTAACTTATATTAGCTTTATATCTGTATTTTACAATCAATTACTTTATAATTTTAGAAACAATATGTGCCAAGTAGCGGAAACTATGTTTCGAAACATATATATATATATATATATATATATATATAATACAAGTTCCTAAATGAGATGCTCATAATAATATATATATAGAAAAAAAAAGTTTAGATATTGTTAACCCGCAATCCGTTTAAAATTGTGAATGGCGGGTGTTATACGTTTTATAACACTTTAAAAGCTTCCATTTATATTCGAATTCCCTAGATAAGGTATGCGGCAACATGTACTATTTACAGATTCAACATTTCCATTGTCATCTAGAAGAGAGATGTTTAATAATGTAAAAGCTTTTCACTACTGATCTGCTATTTTACATCTAAAAATTATATTTGTATGAATAATTGATTTTTTCGGCTTTACGCTTTTTCCCGCATAGCAAGATAGGTAGAGGCTTAGTCCTTATTTAGTGATAGAACTCAAGGCCACGCTTTGTCTTGTCACCAGAGCGGAGAATAAATTAAATATATTTATTCCTCGGAGTGGAAATCGAACCCATAACCAATTGCCTTTACAGTCAGACGCTGTCATACTGCGACATAGATTTAATAATAAAAAGAGTCACAAAAGAGATCGTTAAACAGTTTGTTTTTCTTAAATCGCCAAAAATATAAATGTGATATAAGATTTTCATTGCAAAGAAATAACTTTATATTTCATAACAAAAATACATAAGATATGGAAACCTTAAAGCAAATTTGATATCAACTCAACAATTAGATAACGTTATTGAGAACAAAATTCTATTTTATTCTTCACTTAAATTGAAAAATGTGTAATATTACCTAAGCCATATAATAAGAAGAAAATAATATTTTTATAAGTAATATTGGTTACAATCCAACACTTGATGGTTCAAATTTCAATAGGATATGTTTGTGTATATAAAGCATAAATATTGCAAGAGTCACAAAGAAGCCAATGTGAAGCCTCCGTTTACATAGAAAATAATATATAGGAAGCCAAATTGATTAATTGTTAGTTGGTAAAGTATTCAATAAATCGTCGTAGCACAGTTGAAATGTGGGGTGAAATGTGTGGCAGTTCTTTGGTTGAAACAATCATTTTGAAATGAAACTATTTTAACCGGATTAATCTTGTATAATTTTGGTATTCAAAAATACATTTTTTTTAAGAACCCGACGTTTCAAACACTTTACAGTAGTCCGTGGTCTACCTGTGACCGAAAATTATACGCGATTAATCCGGTTAAAATAGTTTCATTTTAAAATGTGTAATAATCGCGAAAATAAAAGAGCTTATTATTGAAACAATCAACCAAAGCTCTAAACACCTACACGATATATTACCTTAATGGGCAAAAATTGGACAAAAAATTCAGACAAAATAGTATCACTATATTGGTTTATTCTTGTAGAATACATATTTATGATATTTTTTTCTAACACATTTAATAACTTTACAGGCAGTCTTCCTCGCTATCATCGCTGTCGCGTATGGCGGCGTGATCGCGCCCATTGTTCCAGTTGCCCATCCCGTGGTGGCCCACTCTGTGGTTGCCCACCCCGTGATTGCGCATCCCGTGGTTGCCCACCCCGTAGTTGCCCACCCCGTGGTTGCCCACCATTCATCCCACGCGGTTGTCCACCACGCCCCATTAGTCAAACATGCGCCCGTTATAGCTGTACATCATCATTAATTTATTTTTGTTGTATAAATAAATAAGGATTTTTTTATTGAAATTTGTTCGTAAGCTGTATTTTTATTACCCAACTAGCTCCGATCAGGTGTAAATACGATATTTCGTATAAAATTTACGGTGTAGAAAGATTATGAGGTATTTTTGTGGTTATATCATTTGACCTTCATTTTCGTACGCCTTTTTCATAACATATTGAATGGTGAAATTCAACGCCACACTATAAATATTCTTCATTGCACTTAAAAAAAATGAACGCATCAATAACATTACAGAAATAGTATTAGCAAATATTCGTTACTTGTTATTTGCAGGTTTAAATGGCACTCAATTCTTTAGAGTAATTAATTGAACAAAGTTTTAATTAGATTTTCATGGACAAACAAACAATGCTTTTTAAAATTTGAAAAATTTAAAACTGAGTGAGTGTTGTATAGCGCTTTCACTTTTCTTTTACTTCACTGTTAATGAATAATAATTTCTCTAATAATCTAATAACGTCATTATGGCGCAGTGGGTCAGCGTTTCATTGTAATTGCGATTGATTGTGGGTTCGATTCCCACTCGGTGCAGTGCTTATAATTTAATTATTTTCATCCTCCATCCTAGTAAAGAAGATCAAATGCACGACGTTTAGATTTATCAGGAGGTGCTTAACATGCAATATCTCGAATTCTGGCGGAAAGTGGAGAGCTGAGTGTCTTGACCTATTTTCATAGGTTCTTTCGGACTATCATGCTATGCAAAAGGAGAAGAAGGAAGGATTAGAGATCGATCCCATAACCATCATTTATAACAGACTATCCAAAGGTTAAATTTACAAAACAGACAGACAAGGTTTTCCTCAAATTTAGCTACTGTAAACGTTGTTTTTCTTCAATAAAATAACTCTCTAACTACGAATATATTCTTACTAATTCGAAAAACCTTTATAGCTTGCTTGCTTTATCTCCATGAGATGAGTTAGGATTCTGACAGTAATAAAAGTAAGGCAATAACAGGAATTTGTATTTACTATCCTTCGTAAAGTAACCTTGAGGTAAAAGAAAACGACTAAACTGTAGTAAAATTGAAAGATTCATTGATTTGATGAAACTAAATAAAATTTATTTGTTTAAAAGTTTTGCTGTCTCATATTATAGGAGTTGTCGTCCACGAGTTCATTTGTGTGGACTGTAAAATGAAAATTCTTGTGGTAACCGTTCCGTTGTTCCCGTACTAATTTAGAGAGGTCCGGTCTTTATGCTAGCCCAGACTCCAAATTAACCTTGATACATTAATAATTTTAGCTAAATAACATTTACATTTATATTTTAATGCCAAAAAGTTTCGGCTATGCATTGTCTGCTAGTCAGTAACGGAAGCGTATATAATATTCAGATTATATAATTTTGATAGCACAGTGTCTGGCAGTGATCACGGGTAGTTGTGGGTTCAATTCCCACTCGGTGGGATAATTATAATTTAATTAATTTCATTAGCCGTTTAGGTGTACAAGACAAACCGTGGCGCTGAGTTCCGCTGCTCGACACTGGTCTGACTGCTAAGGGGCAAATCATATTAATACTATAACATACTCATATATAGTCTATATAATTATTTATATATAGTAAAATTGTAACTGATCGCTGCCTGAATAAATATTATTGGGGACTTTTCATGTCATAGAACCCAAAACAATTATTTTTAATTTATTTTTTTGTTTGTCTTTGCGTTTGTGAACGGTTATCTATGGACCAGCTAAACTGATTTAAATGCAGTTTTAACTATTGTATTTTGGTAAATTTCCCTTAATGTTAATTTTATTTTAATCTATTCATAATTAAAAAAGTAACAAGAATTCTTATTTTGTCCGATAAAATTGTTATAAAATAACTGTTATATCTCAAATTGGCTGAAACTTTACTCATTTATAGCCGTGTAGTTTATACAGGCAAAGCCGCGAGTGGGTCGTTAGTATAAAATAGATTTTTGAACAAAAATTGTTCATCATTCACAAAAACCTCGATACGTCAAGGCCAAACCAATATAGTGAAGTTATATCTTCTTTTCTTCCCGAAAAAGGCTTCCATTAACAGGAGCAAAGTGTTTGCGTATGGAAATTGGAAAGCTATTCCAATTTATTTGGGTCATGGAATGTGATACACTAAAACGAGAAACGTACTTTTACTGTGTATGTTTATTGTCTTTTACGTTCTTCTAGTCCAATATAATAATTTCAATGACGGGATAAAGTT
Organism: Podotricha telesiphe; assembly: GCA_038994665.1. NCBI lineage: Eukaryota > Metazoa > Arthropoda > Insecta > Lepidoptera > Nymphalidae > Podotricha > Podotricha telesiphe. The sequence continues at coordinate 31,504 of JAOYRR010000596.1, forward strand.
TTAATTTTCGTGAATCTAAACATATAATAAAAATGTAACTGGCCACTATGTTCATAGAAGATATATGAGAATAGATTTATAGGGGGGGGCTTTCATCAATATAATAGAACCCAAGACATTGTTTTTTAATATTTTTTATTCTCGCTTAATCTCAGAAATGATCGATTTATATGATTATATAATATTTTTGACTATTGTATTTTGGTAAAACTCCATTAAAATTTAGTGTTTATTTTATTTAAATCGGTTCATACATAAAAAGTTACAACATATTTAATTATAAATTTAAGTTAAGCTTGCAATTTGAGGGGACATGGTTTCACAGGTGGGTGAAAAAACGAAACAGTCAGTTATAATCGGGTAGTTTACGCCGGTGAAGCCGTGAGTGGATCAGTAGTATTAAATATACGTGGAAGTAGAAGCAAGAGGTATAGCAGTACAATCTCAATCAAACCTAATAAAAAAAATGTCTATATTGATGTATGACTGTAGGTATCTAAAACTAACATTAGCTCACTTCAAGCATGCATTTCGAAGGCAGCCTTAGTTGGACCTTTTCAAATTTAGTTAGGTATAGAGTTTGGTCGAACAGTGGTAGCAAACAAGTATACGTATTTGAAAGGTTCCCTGTAAGCCTACTCTTGTGTCGTAAGTCATAAGCAATTCTCTGAGCTCCTCTTTCTACAAAAAGATGAATTTCTGCACAGTGAATCCAAAGAATATTATGGAGTTCCTTATCTTCTCTATATATTTATACTAATTTTGAATTATGTTATAGTAGTTTTGGAAAAGGCATATTTAGAAAACGTATAAAAATTTGAACGCATGAGGATTTGAACCCACGCCTCTTGAAAACCGTTCAAGCGCTCTGACCGCTACGCCATGCGTTCGAACGCATGGCTTAGCTTTTTCAATTTCCTTAGTGTGCGAATAACACTTTAAAAAATGTTAAAAAAATTATAGTAGTAGTATTATTGGCGCTTCTGTTATATGCGTTCTTATACTTTGAAACTACATAAAAGATTGTTGTTACTATTGTCCTAATGTACATATATCTTATGTTTAATTTTGTATATCAAATTTATAGTATTTTTAATACAATTTTATTAGCTTCATCTATCTATCAATCAATCAATGTAACCAAATCTTGCATCGCCATTCTGCCGACTTCTTCCCGACTGGTATACTTACAAAATTTATGTACTTGTCAGAATCAGACTACAATACAATATTCTTATAACATGATACTGCAGCCTCATAAATTACATATTATATAATTATACAGATGTTCAAAATTACACATAAATTTACATGTGCTCCTTTTAGTTGTTTCTTGAACTAATGTGTTATTACTACCGTAGAAATAGAAAATTTTAAGTCTTATTATTATAGTTCAATCGTTTAGAGCTTTATTTTTTCTTATAAAAAGCAGATGTACATAGCAAGTGTTTGGCAAATAATTAACATACTGTATCTACTTACTTTAAATAATTAAAAGCTCTGTGAATTAAAGCTCTTTCGTATGAACTCAGAGACGTAACTAATGTTTGTACATCCTAGTATGACGGTTAAACCTCGTATCGGAACTGACTCCGCCAACATTATCAGTCAATAAATATGTTATATATTCAACGCCAGTACCAAATGGAATACGGAGTGACTTATCACTAGACTCTATCATACTTTTTAGATATACATACGTAAAGACGAAAAATGAAAACGAAAAGGGCTTGAAAGGAATTCTAATTTAAACTAGTTGAACTGTGTAATATAATATAATTTAACGTTGAAATTACGAACTGAGAACGATTTAATTACGTACGCGACGAGAATGTTTACATTTGACTGTATATATATATATATATATATATATATTTATATATACACGTGTCTACGTATATATGTATATTCTTGTACACTGCGATGTACACGACGAATTTCAATTACTGCAACATTTGAAGAGGACTTTAAAAGCTCTCTATTTACATTTTTGCTAGTAAAAATAACTAAAAGCGTAAAATCTTTTTCAACGAACCGCAAAAAATAACAAGCGCTTGAGTTTTTTTTTATTGCATATTCTAATTTTTCCTATAGCTCTATAGTAGAGATGGAGAGAGTTAAGTAATAAGACACTGTTTTTTTCAAAGTAATAAAAAAACTAAGTTCAGTCGATGATAAATTAAGTTGATTAAGGTGATATTGCAATTTTTTTTAAAAATAACTAAAATTTATTAATATATTTATTTAAGCTAACTATAATTATTTGTAAGCGAAAATACACATTTTCCATTTATCTTAAGGGTATTAAGTGTTACTAACTTAACAGCGCACTTGTGTCTAGACAAAAAAATCCCCTGCGTTAGAATCAAACCCGAAAACATTGTATATGTAATGAGACACTATCACTGTACCACTAAGGCATTTTTAACGATGTCTGCTAAAAGTAATAAAAGTTCATCAACATTGATATATAAAGTTTAATTTTCTTTCTTTTCTTATCATAAACCTGTTTATAATATTAGAAAAATTGTTAATACAAAGCATGGAAAAAGTTTCATATTAAATAATTAAACAACGAACAAATCCTGAACGTCGTAAAATAAGAGTTACAAATGTAATGAAAATATATCTACGTGATCTGAATTAATGCTACAAGAGAGTTCAGTTAGTCTGAAATGTGCAAGGGCTCTCTTACATTATTTTATAACACATATGTAGTTATATACTGCACTTATAATATATTAAATATTTCATGTAAATATGTCTTTAGGGTTTTTTTTCTGAAAGTATTTGAACTTACAGCTACCGCGTAGTACGTTCAGATGATCCAGCCGCGCCACATTGGTGCTTTAAAATTTTATATCGGCGTATGATTGGATTTTCCGTCTAGTTTTGTATTAAATTAGAGTAATCTCAGTTGTTGTGTCTATAGACAACCAATACAGTGGACTGTAAAACGCAAAAGTTGAAAATTTCATCTTTTCCCGTACTCGTAAAATCAAAAAATTACTGTTCTCATAAGAATATCCAGAAATATTCAGAAATATTTCCTATATAAGCCAGCATGCCTATATTCTAGCTTACAGTAGCCTATATTACCATGGTAGTTTTGGCTGTCAGCTGCCATTATTTTTTATATGTAAATTACATAAAAAATATAAATTGTGGTTCTAGCCTACAATCATCGAACTAGACGATGATGGTAATCTGTACTGAAACAAGCCTAATACCGTCAATTATATTTATATCTAAAAGTGTTCGACGCACCGCTATATCATTTCTCTATAAAATTAATATATTTCTGTCATGCGAGACCTTGATCGTATTATGGGCCTTATTATGATTGAAGTTATGGGTCAAGGAAGGTACAGGACCTTGAGCCATGGGGTTTTGTACGAAAATTTGCAAAATTCCTCACTTGGCACCATTAATATAGAGAATCTGATGATAGAGCCTGATTTTATTTTTATAGGATATTGGATTTATTGCGTTGTATATTAAAATGTGTTTAATTAAAATTATATTTCGATTAATGTAACGGTTTTGATATAAGAAGTAATTAATCACTTATGTTAAGACATCGAACTTTAAATGATTGCGACGATTTGTTTCGGTATTGTAATTAGTCTTCTTGTACCCGATGAATCTAAGTTAAAATCCTAACTGGAGTCGATTACGGAATTCAAACCCCCACCTCTTGGAAACTGATAAAGCGCTATGACCACTAAGCAAATTTCAATGTTCCGGTATAAAGAACATATGGCTTAGCCATCTTAGACGAAAGTGCTTGGACGGTTTTTAAAAGGCGCTGGTTGGAATCTCGCTCCATTCAAAATTTCTATTTCTATATCGGTAAGTGTGTGAATGAAGCTTTAAAGCACTTTAAAGCTTATTTTAATGTTGGTATTGATGGAGATATACATAAATAAGAGATTTAAAAATAACATTAATTTATAATATACTGTTTTTCAAACGAGTTTACATACTGCTATAAAATCCACATAAACGAAGTACCTCTCCAATTAACGCGTCCCCAGAGAGCATATGAGGTGGGGCCAAAAATTACTATATACAAACAGGTCAAGTTCGCGTTAGTCCCTAAAAAGAAATTACCATATTTCAAACTGATCATCTCGATCTGACCGTAATAAGAACTTTATGTTAAATATTATGTTATATAGTCTAAATATGTCAGTAAGATACATATAAAAATTTTCAAATAATGCATATGAAAGTTGAATACTTGACTATTAGCTTTAAATTTACGAATCATCCGCATGCATATGCAGAGATATCAGAGAGAACCTAGTGTTAAGACATTCCGTTCAATTTGAAAACATGCTGCGTTCAGTTACGGAATTTAACGCCGCGCTTTGTATTATGAATTTAAATAAATGTATCATCGCTATATATTCGTTCAAAACAAATCAATTTTCTATGTAAATTTCAACATTTGTTAAAAATATTGTCTAAATTTTTTGGTAAGCAAGTACTTCTGGTTATTATAAAATATAATGGCCATCGTAACGCAGTGGAACAGGGCCTGACTGTAAACACGATTAGTCGTTGGTTCGATTCCCACTCGGGGTATAATTACTTCTAAAATATTTTCATTTCTCCGCTCTGGTATCTAAGACAAAGCGGCACAAGTTCCGTAACTTAACACACAATGCCAAATGATTTTGGGTGGAAAGTCGACAGCAGAGTGTCTTGACATTAGGTTCTCTCGATTTTCCTACATTTTAATCATCAATTACTCAATCTTTATGTAAGATAGAACTTCAAAAACCCAAAAAAAAAAAGAATTCTTGAAAACACATTTTCTTAATATTCAATATCTACCGACTACAGCTCAATAAAGAATATTCATTATGGTTTTCTTATTAACTTTTCTTGATAGAGACTACAATAATGCTGATAATAAGTAATTTTAATTTAATACTTGTCTGAGTATGATAGTTGCGTGATAAAATTGTAAAATCCGAGAGAATACTTCAGGATCTTACAATCTCTTGTCGTATAATTATTTGTAAAAAGGCTGGACCAGACACTTAACTCTCTAGAGAATTAATCAAAACATAAATGTCTTGCAATGCAGAACTTTAAATATGGGAAATGCTTGAAGATATAAAAATATATCAAGAATTAATTGAATAATTGATCTATGAATCGCATAAATATATAACAGACTGGTTTAGAATAACCACATAAAAACCAAGCCAAAGTCAACGTAACCTAACGTCTTGCCACCATACTGGATAAATTAAAATAATATACTATATATAATCATTACCCCAAGTGGGAACCGAACCCACAACCATTGCATATACAGGCAGAAGCTGTCGCACTGCGACACTATAGCGTCTTCTAAGAACATTTTAATTCAATTATTACTATATCCATAATACATACATCTGTAAAAATACTTCCAAGCCTTTAGGAAATGAAAATCTATTATCTAGAACATAAGATGTAAATAAAAACCTCAATTAATTTAAGGATCGTTCATTTTGGATCTTCGAAGTAGTCGAGATCACCGGAACTCTATGTGGGTCAAGTTCAATTTGGGTCAGCAAAGGTTAATATGTTCTAGTTAAATTATCCCGTGTGCCTTTTTGCTACTTTTTGCCTCCATACATTATTATACAATATGTCTAAACTCTAAGGGATATCGGAGATAAGAAATTTAGAGTTTTTTTCCAATAAGATTAACAGATGTTACATTCTTAGTACAGCCACAATAGAGTAAGTAATGGGAACTTTATGTCAAGACACTACGTTCTCCGCTTTTTGAAAGTGCTTGTAGAGTACTGATTTTTTAGTAAGTCCTTTTTTAGAAAGTGCTTGTAGAGTACTGATTGAGTTTTGAGGGACGGAGGTTAACTCCGCCCTTATCTTACTTGAACAGTGAAATAATTTACGTACGTCTTTCTTCCGGGTGGAGGTCAAACCCGCGACCATCGTGTTCACGATCACACGCTGCCCATTGCGCCATGGTTGCTTTATTCTTATATTTTCTAACTAAACTTAATAAGTAAATCGAGTTGAAAATCGTAATTAGGCTTTTGCTACAAGGAACTTATTATATTTAGTTCATATTTCCTGTACATCAAAGATAGCATTATTATTTTGGAATTGATTATTTCACCTTTCTAAACTTAAATATTGTTCATATTACCTTTTCTTATTACGTACATATAAAAGCCTTGAATTATTTCGAAACTAAAATACATAATACTAAATTCATTTTTATAAAAAAAAAAAATTAAGCAATATTAAGAATATATATCAAGGTCTATTAAATTACTTTACATATATGTACTATACCTGCCTATTATAGGCAGGGAAGAAATTGTAAATATATGTTTTCATATCTGTATATAGCATTAAAATTAAGAACAATTCTATCATATAAATATAGAATCTTATCATATAAATTGCAAAACAATTTGAAAAATTCTAAGCTCTTACTACTGAGATTAGAATTGAACGAAGTGTAGTAAAAAGTCCACTCACCGATCCAAAGACACTGCAACCAAGCTGTACACTGAAGCGGCTACAGACAGTCCCTGCACGTACGGTACCGTTTTGCACATTAACCAGCCGAGTACCCAAGCTGGAAAGATAAAATTGTTTTAGAATTTTTAGAATATTATAAAAGTAGTGTAAGAGGTTGTTTTTTCGATTAAATCGTATTATGTCTGTAAGCACACTTTTTTATTATTATTTTAGAAAATATATAACAAATTCATTTCGGTTTCTAAAAGGTGCAGGTTCAAATTCCGCAATGTTAATTATTTTGTTACGGTTTCTTACAGAAATGTTTGTTTTTTAATCGTGAAGTGTGCGAATGAAACTTGTAAAATAAAAAAAAATCGTATTTGCATAATGTTTTTGATAACATTATTGATATATGCATCATTAAATATTTATGTTATAGACTAAATCTTAATTTAGGCAAATGATTGTACTTATAACAAGCCTTAAATAAAATAGACGCAAAGAATAAGTTTTGCAACTATAATATCTAAATCAAAAATAATTCACAATAAAAACTAGAGATAGAGTACGAGCAATTAATTAAAATTCACAAACTTATTCCAGCAAGTTTAAAATTAATTACATTTCAGTTTTATTAAACATCATTTCATCTTAAGTTGTATGGAAAATGTTATTCGTTCATAAAAAAATGTGATGGTCCAAGCCATTTTATTCTATCAGCTTCAATAGGCAAAGAGCAACTAACGTCAAGACACTCTGTTCTCTCCACTCTCCGCACGAATCTGAGACAGTATTTTGAGTGGTGGTGCCGCGCTTTGTCTTGTCACCAGAGAGGAGAAATTAAAATATTTTAAATATAATAATTGCGAATGGGAATAGAACCAACAACCATTACGTATACGCTGTCACACTGCACCACGAGTTTCTGTTCTATTGATTTATTTCATAATGAAAACTGGTACTAAATGATAAAAAATTGATGAGTCAAACTATCTTTCTTTAGATTATTATCAGCCTCCAGTCTTAATTATGGCGTAATTGAAAATATTAACGCTTATGGAAGTTGTCATATTAACTGCCTCGCCTGGTTAGGAGAAATATCTCTAATCTGGGAAATCTTTACGTAGACATAGACAGTATATGTACATATCTAACGTTTCTGGGTGACATGTCTTGGCCGTTCCTTTAAGTTTTGAAGGGAGCAGCTCCAGTCCACACAAGACTAATTCTCTTCTATATTTATTATATTATATTAAGTATTTAAATAACTCTTCAAAAGCATAAACCACTCTACCAGTCAAGTAAATTATAAAATCCTGCAAAAACATCGGCAAGCCTCCACCTTAGCAACAGGTTGAGGCTAAATCAATATTTACACCATGCACCTAAAACTGGGTCAGGTCACTGTACCTGCGGACCTTCAGCTATGCATTCTTCCCTCTCTTTTCCACCTAACCAACAAGTTATATCGCTATCCCGCTCGCACCTAACCTTGTCCTGGTATCATACACATTATAATACTAAAGTCGGAAATGACAGAGCTCTATTCGATTAAATATGAGCTCTGCATTTCTTGGATTAAAGTCGTTATTCCTGTGACACGCAACAAGGAAGTTGCATCGTCTTATCGATTCAGATGTTTTGTAAGAAACTGATTTTACATTAATGAGACAGTTTTAGACCCATATTATGGATCCTTGACATGTATGGAAATTAATTTATTATTAAATAACACTGGCTGTATACTAGCTTATATTTGTACCACAAGGCGACATTGTCATAAAAGACAATACAATTTATAAGTCGTATTTCATTTCTATCGCATATACTTGAAATATCTCCAAATATATACAAAAGCTTTCAATATTCTAAAGTAATTGTATTATAACATGGAAAAAAATACACCTAATTACAACAACGAATCTGTGCAGCATTTTTTTATCTGTCTCTAAGACATGAATGTCTCTAATATTAGTTTTATAGTAATAAGCAAAACTTGCCACAATTGAAGTTTGAAGTTTAATTCCAATTAAGCCATCCATCCTTATGAACATACTTTAATCCGTAACTCTACAATGTGCCTTGTAATGTTTATTCTGGACCACGACTTTGTAAGTTACAAAGTGAATAATTATGTAAATAATAAATAAGGAAATGCTTTGTAGTTAGTTTAAAGTTAGCCAGCTTTATTTACTGTATGATATGAACATATATAGGTACAGCCTCTAGTTTAGAAGTGTCTGTCTTTAATGAATGGTTGTGGATTTGAGTGACAGACGAAAACTTGTTGTACATAAAAAAGAGAAAAAATAGAGTACAGAGGGGTAGATCAATAAATTGTCTCAATCTGCATCAAAAAAAATTAATAATGGTACAAAATGTATATATTGTCATTAATTATGTAAATATTTAATTTCAGAAGTTTTAACATCAGTTAGAGAAGATTCTGTTTTTTTTTTAATATTTAACAATCGATTTAGTCAAACGATCTATTTCAATATATTGGTTATATAATGGCTGATGAAACGAAATACTCAAAATATGAAATAAATAGTCTCTATTAGGCTGCCTATATGTCTTCCTTGGTAATTAATAATATATATATTAAATAATTATAGCAATATTTGTTTGAGCTTTATTCCATACGTACATCGAAAACAGAAAGCTTTTTAAATTAAAGCTTTTAGCATCTGGTAGATTCAAAGTTTTCCAATAATAAACAAGCAACAAATATTGCTGACGCCATCTTGGTGCAGGTTAATTACACATAGTCGTTGTGGGTTCAATGTGTTCAATTTATATATATATATTAAATATTTTTCTCGCTTGTCTTAGTTTTGTGACTCGCTTAACAGGCACAATCTCAAAAAAGTGCATGTTTGAAACACGCTCAGAACAGGGTTAACAGGACAGTTTTCAATAGTAAAATGCACAGCATCACTACTCGGCCCGGGCAACCCTGGAACTGGGTTTTTAGGGCGTATTTTAATGAAGCCACCTGAAGCCATGGGCTCCAAGGCCGCGGGCCTAAGCCCTGCATTTTTTAAGATTTACATAGAGATCCGTATTAATGAAATTCTCTAGTGAAGGTTGGTTGGATTTGATCGCTTTATTTACTTCCCGATATTTGTATTCGAGTATTTTGAGAAGCTTTCAAGAAAAACATATTATATATAAAAGTACTACACTTACACATTATACATCATTTTTATATACACATTAAGAAAATATTAAGAACATATTTAATAACTAGCTGTGCCTGCGACTTCGTCCACGTGAAATTCTAAAAGTAGCCTAAGTCACTCCTTATTACATCAGCTATATATGCCAGTGAAAGTACCGTCGAAATTGGTCTAGCCATTTCAGAGATAAGCCGGAACAAACAGACAGACAGACAGATAAAAATTGTAAGAAAATTTTATTTTATATACATACATATGCATTTAGTAAAAAGCGGTTATTTTCATGTAACCAACAGACACTCCTCTGTCAAATTCAGTTCTCAATTATACAGTGAAGTAAAGTTATTGCTAAGTGAACAAACATTCAATTTATTGGTTTCCGCCTGAGTTCAATACATTACGGTATTGATTTACGGTATTAAACGTCGCGGTTTTTCTAATTAAAATTAGTATATCCTTCAAATTGCAATTTCAAATCTTAATCATTCTTTTTAGTTAAGTAAGTTGTAACTTGGTTACATTAGAACAAAAAAAAATTATAAGTTTTCTAAATATGTATTTTTCAATTTCCTTTACTTTAAAAAAATGTTTAAAAAAATACATATATTTAATAAATAGCATTCTCTCTTGCCAAAACAATTGCTCGTAGAATAATCTTTGGGTAGCAGAAATTTGTAAAAATCTCTCTACTGAGATGCTAACAACAAATATAAGTTGTAATAAGCGTATAAGAATTTCAACGTTGCTGAATGTAGAACGCATGGCTTAGCGGTCAGAGCGCTTTAACGGTTTTCAAGAGGCGCGGGTTCAAATCCCGCTGCGTTCAAATTTTTATACGTTTTCTAAATGTCTTTTTCAAATAGCTATTACCTTAAATTAGGTAGTTAATTGCATATTAGGTTTAGTTTAATCCTTTTAAAAATAATATAGATATTATATTTAATTGGGTAGACCATTATTAAAACTTATGCTGCATCGTTCATCTCATCGCGTGAAGAACTATTCCAGCTCGAAATAGCCTAGCTCGTTAGTTATTTAAACAATGTTTTGTATATGCACTAAACTAAGACAATGGAACCGCGACATCTCCACAGCGAAATAACTGTACGTAGAATGTCTATAATATAAGTGATAATTAATATAACTTGTTCGAAAGTTTAATATGAGGCCTTCGTAGCGCAGTGGTGCAGTGTTTGTGTGTAAACGCTATAAGCTGTGAATTCGATTCCTACTCGGAGGAATGACTATATTTAAATTGTTTTCATTTCTCTGATTTTGTACCTAAGACAAAGCGTGGCTTTCAGCTCCGACACTCAACACGCACTGTCTCGATTTCAGGCGGAAAGTGGAGAACGGAAGGTCATAACACTAGGTAGGCTCGGGCTATGCGAGAAAAAGCCTAAAGCTAAGAAAGAAAAAAGAGTTTTAAGAAAGTTTAATATGCTAGAGACTTGTTATTCTATTTTTGTGTATTAATAATTAGTCACTTTGTGTTTTACTTTCCACCCGTTTGGCAATATTCTTAATAGGCAACATTATTTTAATATTAAGTTATCCTAAAGTGGGTTTCCGATATACAAGTATTGTGGACTGCATCATCTTTGCAACGTCTTTTCATGAAGAAATTGACTCAGCGGTGGTATATTCAAACAGTTTCGTTTCTAAATACATTTCTAAATACTTTTATTAAATCTATTTTATTTATACAATAATAAGATTGATTTGCAAAGGTTTTCAGTACAAATGAGATCATTAGCTTTCAGATTATATGAACAAAATTACAGGACAAATTGTCATCGCAATTTTGTCCAAAAAAAAATGCACAAGAAAAGAAATATCTTCTAACTGAAAGTTTTCTAAACCCGCTTAATAATCTAAACGGGATCCTGGTCCAGGTGGCAACTGGGTCAGGTAAGTAGGTCGCGGTATCTGTTTTGTTTTACATGTGCTTGCGCCCTCATGTCATATTGCGTACAGTTTTAAAGCTTCATAGACCATTTCCTGCATAGAGCTGAACTTAGTGTCGAAACTTAGTGTCGAACTTAGTGTCAAAACTTAGTGTCGAAAACGGCTGAGTGACGGAATTCAGAGCAACATTTTAACATTTCCAATTGAGATACAATGCCGTTTACATACAATTTAATTTAAACTGTTTATTTAAACTGGAGTTAGTAGAAAACATAGATGTCTCGGTGCTGATGGAAAATAATTGACTTCAAACGGTGGTAGCGACAAATCATATTGAAAAGTAACTAGACTCAAAAACCTGCTTACATCTTTGCCAATCTTAAAGAAATTTTAAGTCCTTCATATTAAATGGATTAGATTAATATCTTTAATAAGAAAAATGTTTTATTTTTGCCAATTTTATCAACGATACATTGTTTCCATATGTTATTTTAACATAATTTTACTTAAATATATAAATGGCACAGTAGGACTGCGTCTGACTGTAAACGCGATTGGTTATGACTTCGATTCACACTCGGAGCAATAATTATATTTAAAATAAGTTAATTCTCCATTCTGGTACATAAGATAAAGAGCATGCAAAAGGAACATGCAATATCTCCATTCCGGTTCGGAGATTGGAGAACGGAGTCTTACGGACACTAGGTTCTATCTAACTACCCTGCTATGCGAAAAACAGAGTGAAGTTATAGTATAGTTTTTATTTTAATAAAAAATAAAAATAAGATTATTTTCAAAAATAAAACACATGTAATATTAAAATAGTATGGAAAATTCCAACAATATAATAATAATAATTGGTATAAATTTAATATCCACAATTTCCATATTTTTGAACATGCGCAGAGAGAACCTAAATATAACCAAATTATACATAATAACTTATACAATATATAATAAAATTAAATTATACATTCATTAAATATTATACGTAAAATACAGTCAAAACGTATTGTTAGGTATTAGCAAAATAACAATAGCCAAAGGTCGTTTAAAGTTGTTACAAATCCTTTTGAGTTATTTTAATGGAGATTTCGCGCTTTCATTGCCACTGGAATAGGTCGTAAACACCATAGTATTGTTGGCTTTTAACTTAATATTTAATTACTTAAATTGAATGAATTTAATATCAAGTATATAGTGAATATAAAAAATGGATATATTTTCTACAACTAGAAATAACCAGGTGTTTTATCATTAATAAAATTATATTTCCACACTTAAGCTATAAAACGGATTTTTAGAAAACGTATAAAAACGCCGCTCCGTTATGTGTTAGCCGAACGCATGGCTTACCGATCAAAGGGCTAGGACGATTTTCAAGAAGTGCGAGTTCGAATCCTGCAGCTTTCAAATTTTGATAAGTTTTCTAAATATGTTTTTAAACATGAAGTATTTAGTTTATATTACGTAGGGGGTAGAAAAATATGTATAATGCGTAAAAATAAATGAGAATTAACATTAAAAGTGATTGTGGAAAACTAATAACTATTTATATATTTTTTAATATTTTTTAGAGTGTTATTCGCACACCAAGGAAATTGAAAAAGGACATATTTAGAAAAACGTATAAAATTCCCGCTGCGTTCAAATTTTTATACGTTTTTCTAAATATGTCTTTAACTAATTACTTGTTTAATGATAATATATTTATATTTAAATAACTCGTTCCGTTCTCCATTATCCCTGATACAGGTAAGTTGAGAGAGCCCAATTTTAGCAAGTTCAATTTTATTTGTAATTCCCTTTCCACAAACCGAGACAGGAGCAAGAATTAAATAGAAATACCATGTAAATAATAAAACAAGAAAGAATTCTAGTTCCATATGATGTAACTGATTTATTAGCTCTAGATTGTTGAACACATAATACAGGATGTTAAACAAAGTGAAAAAACTAGGTCTTTAGATATAGGTCAGGAATGTTAGCCAATATTTTGCCTGGAGCAATCGATCAGACTATTGGAATGAGGATTCTAATCCATTACAAATCTACATAGAGATGAAAGTGCTTGTCGGTTGTTTTGAAATATGTGCACTCTGTATACTATACACAGAGGAATCTATATTATTAATGTACCTATATAATATAATTTGTAAATTTGTTGGGACATGCATGCTGTACGAAGTAGTTGTCGGTTTAAATACAAATCGAGAAATGCAATTTTCATATACTCTAGCGATCTTTTGTGATAGAAAAACCATTGCGAAAATTAAACAATTTAAAGAAAAAATATTTCAAAAATTCATAACTAAATTTCATTTCAAGTGACCTCAGTTTTCTTTTAAAAATAAAGTAAAAAAAAAAAATTTTTTAACATTTTTTAAAGTGCGATTAACGCACACTTAGGAAATTGAAAAAGATATGAAGAACCCACGCCTCTTGAAAACAGCTGCGTTCAAATTTTTATACGTTTTCTAAATAAATAATACTCAACACAAATCGCTTGAAGTCGACAAGTTTAATAACCAAAGAGAAATACATTTAAAGCACATCTTGAGAAAATGGACCGAACATTCCCATATATCGATACGGTGCAGCCTTGTCTGTCACGCGTGGAAGACCTTTACATATGTACAGCTTCACTGTCAGCGATTTAGAATTTATTGTCTTTAAGAGTCATTTGATTTTAAATGTTCTTTGTTCCTCTTCATGTTTTTTATTTTGGTATATATAATATATGTAGTGTTACAAATTTAAGCTTTATTTTTTTAAGGTTTTGTAGATATATATTTTTTTTAGACTAAACTCCCTCGAGAAATAGACATGCATAATTTCAGCTTTCCAAGTCCAGGAGTTTTGACTATGCGCTGTCGATCAGGAATCACTGGAAGCAGTTATATGTATACCTATATTGACTAAGATGACGGTTTAAGAAACATTTAGTTTCGACAATACATACTTCAGCAATTATTTTAAAATAAAAACATTTGTTTACATCGTCACTCTTTTTCCCATATAGTATGAGTAGACGAAGACGAAGAGAACTGAATTTTGCCCAAGTCACTCAGTCCTCTTCTTCTTCTTCTCATTCCGTCCGAATTCCTGACACTGCGTATCGATTGGCGGAACGCAACGCAAATTGTAAAGAAAAATACCTAAAAATTATAATTTAAAACTTATCCGTTTCATCCTCGCTACTACTGACCCCATGCTGCTCTCAAAGGAATCTATTGAGTAGCGTCTGTTCTTTCTGATTTCATCAATTATGTATTTATTATAATAAATACGCTGACGTCGGTCTTACAATGTATGTGATTTATTTTCGCTATACATATTAACTTATTATTTGTTCGCCATATATCATTAACAAAATTTGTGTCAAGGACTCTTGATAGACTTGCTGTTAACAATTTTAATAATTCATTTAGATTAATGAATATAATAAACTTTAAATCCTCATAAATTAATGGCAAATTTTCTTTTTAAACAACTACTCGTTGGGAGCGTGTTTGTATATTGATCAGAAAGAACCAAGTGTCAAAACACTCCGTTGTTCATGTTACACCAGAAGTCGAGACGTATAAAACGGAGAAATGATAAATTAAGTACTAAATTAAAATTACCGTTGTGGCGCAGTGTGATAACATCCGACTGTACGAGCAATGGTTGTGGATTCGATGCCCATTCAGGGAATTGACTGTATTTAAATTATTTGAATTTCTCTGCTCTGGTAGTAAGAGAAAACGTGGCGTTGCACACACAATGTCTCGATTTCACTGGAGAACGGAGGGTTTTGACACTAGGTTCTTCTTGACTTTGCACAGGGAAACAGTAAAAAAAAGTAACTTAGCGGAATTATTTAATTTAAATCTCATAATAATTTCGCGAAGATGGGTTCGAACCCATAACCAAGCGCGCTTACCATCAGACTATCAGACCACTGCTCGACGAATGCCTCTGCTTACATTAGAAAAACTTATTTCATTGCATTTATTCAGTTAACACAACTATACATTCGAGATCAAATATAAAGATAACCGAATTAAATACCAACTTAAAAGACAAAAGGCTTGCAACAGATTGTAACTCATAAAATAATCCACACCCGACGAAGTTTAAAATACGCTTCGTACAACTTCTCAGACTAGCAAAGTGCCGACTTCGATAAAGCAGTCTGAAGTCGAAAGACGACACGCCCAGGACGAATGGAGGATTTTTTTTCTAAATTATCTCATTATGAGGTATGTACAGACAGAGTGGTAAGTCACTCCGATTTATACTATCTGACAATTTACAGACATACTAGCTTATTGTGGTAGAAAATTGTTTGTCCAAATCGAGGAAAAGAAAATAATTGAAATTTTCACATATACATTTTTTTTTTGTTTTTTGAAGCAAAGCAGAATAGTCCAAAAGAACTTAGTGTCTAGATACTCCGTTCTCCATTATTATTTTATTAATTTATATATTTTAATTAAACCCAATGTAATTGTTAACAAAGTACTGCGACCCATTTAGAATCTTTTCGCGCTATGACGTTGTCAAAAAATTCTAGAAGTAAAAATATTATTCTTTAAAACAAAGCAAGCTCAGCAATAAAGCGAAAGTTATAAAATATGATAGGAACAATCAAATAAATTTAATCTATCTACTCGTAGTTCTGTCCATGAGTTCTTTGATTTTATTATTTTGATAGCTACAAAAAATGTGAATCAGTTTGTCTCGTCCCGTTTCACAAGTAGTAACAAATTATCACTAAAAGTGCAATAGCTGACGAGTGTGAATCCACGAAATAATAGATTTAAGTAAATTTGAATACATACGATATAATATAAATAAACCTTATACATGGTCTATTAGAATTGAACATAGAAACAGGGTTGGTACTTTTTTTTTCTTTTTTGTCTTTACAAGACGCGTATCAATCAAGCTTTATACGATTTAGATCTAAAAAACTTAATATATAAAATTGCATTATTTGAGATACTGGTTTTTTTATAAGTGAAATAATAATAAATTGTCTTAAAATGCAAATTTTATAATGTTCAGATCTATATCGTTTCAATCGTTACACATGTACTACTGGAACCTAAACACATTCCGAATACATTTTGAACGAAATACATTTTGACACACTTAGCCCACATTACGCTATTTTGTGGGGGCCTTTTAGGGCGAACTTCCAATACGAGTAGTGGTCAGTATAAAGTCCATTCCATAGTCCTAATTTTGTTTCCAATGTGTATATGTATTTTTTTAATATTTTTTAAAGTGTTACTCCCACACTAAGGAAATTGAAAAAGACATATTTAGAAAACATTTAAAATTTTGAACGCAGCGGGATTTAAACCCGCGCCTCTTGAAAACTGTTCAATGTGTTTATGTATCTATGAAATGGGCCCTGGCTGATGTGTCCCATCAACAAACAGTATTATATGTAAGGGTATATTATTACCGCTGCTCATGTTGGACCGGCATCCCCACGAAAGCCTTCCGGAAACGATCGGAGTTCTTTGAACCTGTTATTTTTTGGATAGATACATTTCATATATGTAGCTTTAAAATGTGACCGTATAAAATGCATTTCTTTAGAACTAATTGTTTGATGTTTATCAAATTCTTAATAATTGTATTTACGTATAAAGGAAAATATACGAAATTGTCACTTTATAGTATTTTGGAAAAGATAAGTAGGTATGAAATAAAAAAGAACATTTTTGACCTTTGTCTAAGAACTTATTTCATTTATGAGAAAAAATGACTAGATTTATTATTTACACCAACTTTAGAGTATCGAAATTGAAAAACAAAACAATAAAATTGTATAAATATCAGTGCATTTGTAAATCAAAGTATTCAAATAACAAAACTTTTGGTACAAATCATAAATCATAGAACAATGTTCTCAATAATTTTGGACAAATGCATAAACAAAGACACGACTAGACGCAATCAAATAATCTATATTTATAGAATTATAAATCAAACGAAATGATACCTAAAAGCAGTGGTATAAAATTTATTTTAATATGTAACACCATTATGGTACTGTTGCAGAATATTTGAGCTGACGAGTTGGTTGTAGATTCGATTCCTATTTATTCAAACAGACACTTTGCAACTGTGTTAAACATTTTCTAAAATTTATACATATGTATATGTATTCATAAAAAATAAACAAACTGTTATATTGTATTGGAGGTCATCATGGGGCCGTGGAACAGCGTTTGGGTGTAAACGGTTGAGGGTTCGATTTCCACTCGGGGTAAATATATTCAATTTTCAA
Organism: Podotricha telesiphe; assembly: GCA_038994665.1. Classification (NCBI taxonomy): domain Eukaryota; kingdom Metazoa; phylum Arthropoda; class Insecta; order Lepidoptera; family Nymphalidae; genus Podotricha; species Podotricha telesiphe. Next base: position 49,387 of record JAOYRR010000596.1, read on the forward strand.
TCTATCTCTTAATTTTGGGCGGAAAGTCTAGACAATAGGTTAAATCAGACTATACTGCTATGCTGGCAAAAGGGTGAGCTGTTACTATTATATAGCTACCAGGTTCGGGCACTTAAGTAATTTTTTAAAGCAAGTGTTCTAGGGTTAGTAACAAGGCATTATACTATTAACTTTCAATACCTATTCGTCTCGTAGTCAAAGACCCATGCATCCAAGTCCTTGAGATTTCAATAGGCTTGAGTGATGAATTGACGTCCTTGATGAAAATATGTCAGAAACGACCCTTCTGGACGTTAGAGATTGTTAAATCTGAAGGCTATATGCCTTCCTATTAAGTTATGCTATAATACATCGCACCCCTAAATCTAAATCCTTCTGAAGAAACTCAAATAGTTTTTTGTACTATTTCAAAAACAAAATCGACATTTTACATTGTCTTATCTTATACACAATATCTAAAAATGCAAATGTTAGGAATGTCCTCATTCAATTCATGGGAACTTAAGATGGCTGTAAATTCTGACATCTTAAGTTTACTGTAATATTTAAAGGCCACTTTATTGACAATTTGCTATTTTTTTAGTTTAGGTTACTTAAAGGTACGATGTGTATATATACGAGTGTTTCTTGATTATTGTTTTTTTTTAACACATAATGTTGTTCTGTTAGCTTGAAATAGTGAAAATAATTTCAATTAATATTAAAAATTATAATTACTTAAATATTATTTATTTTTATTTTTTTTAAAGTGTGATTCGCACATTAAGGAAATTGAAAAGACATAGACATAGACACAAACACAAGCGCGGGTTCAAATCCCGCTGCGTTCTAATTTTTATACGTTTTCTAAATATGTATTTTTTAATTACTTAAACTTTCTCGTGTCCACGGCTTACTTCAAAATATTTAATTCACAGACATAGTGTTTATAAAATAAAATATTTAAATAATGATACGATAAATATTAGTTAAAAAAAATTTTTTTCAATATTTTGCAAGGTTGTCTGGTTTAAGAACTTGGAACCCGGAATACAGAGCGTTATTGAGTAACTTTATATATTTTCTTAAAATTAACTTCAATCTGTTTACATATATATTTAAAATAATAATATAAGTTTGTAATGAGTGTCTTCAATTTTATAGTTAACAGTAGTTATGATAATAAACAACTGCTTCTATTAATGACATATTATTTTTGTTTTTTATTTAAAAAAAATATTATAATTCCATATATTTTTTTCAGCTTTACATTTTTTTCCGCATAGCAGGGTAGTCAGAGAGAACTTGATCAAGACACTCCGTTCTCTACTTTTCAAGTGTGTGTTTTGAGCGGCGGCACTCACCGCCACGCTTCGTCCTAGGTACCAGAGCGAAGGAATGAAAACAATTATTAAACATATCCATTCCATCGAGTCGGAATTGAACCCACAATCAATTGCGTTAACAGTCGCAGCGCTACGATAACCTCATAATTCCCTCTAATCACATAAAAATGATAACAAAAGACTGACTGAGAAGACTGTCAATAGCTATTTATCCGTACAAAATTATGGTTGAACAATTCTAAGCATTCCTTTTGTAGAAATTTTAAGATCTTAAGATTCGAGTTATTGTAATAACTTACAAAGGGGTGAATTAAATAAATTAGATCGAAGAGATATTTAAATTATTTCACAAACATTAAAGCATTTAAGTGAAGTCTGGCAAATGTGGTAGCAATTTGTCAACTTATCTACTAAACTGTGGGTGCAATATTCGAGATGACGAATTTGTTGTTAATACAACTAACATGTCTTTGATTGTGGGTGCCTAGGACACCAACTACCACCCCCCACTCCCCAATCTATTAAGCCCTTTAAAATACACCTTAGTGATCGCCTCCACTGTGCGAGTTACCTGATCAGGAAAATCTTACTAATAACACTTTACCTTATAAAATGATACCTTATAAGTTCAAGAAGAAAAGTCTATCATTGAAGTTTAAAACCTCGCTTCGTTATTAGATATTAATGATTAGAAGTAGACAGACCTATATCAACGATATATATATATGACATTAAAAGAACTCGGTTTGTTTAGAACTAACATCAGCTCTTTTATAGCATGTCTTTCGAAAGTGGTATTTGGAGGATCTTTTCAAATTTGGTTATATAGAGAGAGGAGTGCGGATAGTGGAAACGTGAACACGTGTCCCTATTGAACCAAGTAAGTTATTAAAAAAAAACAATAAGACACAGATAGATTCTAATTCCACTTAAAAAATGTTAAAATATTTTTATTTTCTTAAGCAAGTCAAAAATAATATGACCTTATATTATACCATATAACATGCAGCCTCTAAAGTAACCCAAAAATAAAGAACAAAGTGATTTCTCACTAAACTTTCTTTCCTCACAAGATGCTGTTTAAAAGAACCTAATACATATTAAATTTAAACTTAATACGCTAACTTTAACCTTGAAATCGATGAAATAACTAAAGCTCTATATGCTAGGCTTTTCTATTCACGCATAGCTTGCGGGAATCTCAGCGCAGTAGTATTTAGGGAATTTCCTTTGCGCACAATCAGGTTGAATGCTTCCGTAATTACTTTGCAATAAGCATTTCGTGAGGCTTATTAAAATTTGAATTTTTATTTTTATATAATTTAAAGATTTAGATATAAATATATCGTTTTTTTTTGTATAGTCATGCGATTTCATGAGAAAAAGAAGCTATCGTGGCGCAGTGGGACAGGGTCTTATTGTAAGCAGTTATGGATTCGATTTTCACTCCAGGTAAGGTTCTAGTGAGATAAAGCCGAGTTGAGTTCCGCTACTCAACATGCAATGTCTTGAATGCAAGTGTCTATATTATGCGGGAAAGCCGTGAAGCTGCTGTTTTGTATATAAATAAATGGAATAAAGAAAAAATATAATAAAGCGGAGTTGAGTTCCGCTACTCATCACGCAATGTCTTGAATGCAAGTGCCTCTATTATGCGGGAAAGCCGTGAAGCTGCTGTTTCGTATAAAAATAAATGGAATAAAGTAAGAATATAATTCCAAAACTTACAATTTTCCAAATTGTCCTTTGTCCGTTGCTTATAGTATGAATATATGCACGGAAGGAGAATCATACTCATAACCCTCGACTAAGCCCACGAGCCTATGAAAAATGTTGCCTTTTTAGCCAAAACAAACGTATTTCTTATACGATTTGAAAGTAGCCTAATCTCATACCCGGATAAATATAGACAGTCTTTACGGCCACAGCGTCAATAAACATATATATTTATGGCAATCCTCGTTATTATTCGAACACTTTGGTTTTTACGTATATACTAAAAATATAAGGTAACATTTAATATTAATAAATTCATTTTTAATTTACTGTGTGTAGAGCTTCACGTTCTAATGTCTTGAGAACGGAGTGTCTTGAAACTCCGTTCTCCACTTCCACCCGGATTCGAGGCATTGCTTTATGTGTGGCGGAACTCAACACTTACCAGATTGGAGAAATGAAAGTACTCGAGTGGGGATTAAATCTATATACATATTAGAAAACTATCTAATTGGCAACGATGGCTACAAAATATATTAAGATATATAAATATTATTTTTATTAATAAGTCAACAGTATCCTTTGTAGTTTTTGAACACTTTATATTACCACTAATCGTTAAATCGTTCCCAGCTGCTGCTTCCAATATACGAGTATTTGTAAGTATTTCTAATATACAGCAGTAAAATAAATTGCACAATATTTCAACAATATCAATATATACGTTACATTAAACAAAAACTTACAAACAAATGTTGTTCAAAACTAATTTGGGTTTGAAATTGAAAGTCAATTATGAGAAAACCGAGGATTTTACATATAAAATAACATAAAAATTGTTAGCTTAAGAAACAAATACTATATATAAAAAATTCAATACACAAACTAACGAGGCGATACATACAATTATTGGGTTCTTATTAAAGTATGATTTTATTTGAAGAACGTATTTCATTTTTTTATTTACAAGCTTAACGAGATGTCAGTGCTCAGTTTATGAGTGATGAAAGCTTAGAGACGTCTGAGGTTTTGCTAGTCTTTATATTCGTTTAACGTCATCAGTGTCTGAATGAATATACATTGTTTACTATGGTTGTGGGTTCGATTCTCACTCAGGGAATTCTTTTTTATTTATTTCCATCCTCCTGGCTCCGGTGAGATAAAAATTACGTACATTTAGAGTCGTAATACATCTACGACCGTTCAATTTTTATACCATTTCTAAAAATGTATTACACATCGCAATTGTGTGATAGCACTTGTGAATGTTAAAAGAAACATTACTTTAATTTATTACATTAAAAATACTGGTAATATATTAAATTCCCTAATTTTTTGATTTAAGGAATGTAACTTAAAGGAGTCTAACTTATAGATTGAAAATGACTGTAACTAAGATTCAAAATAATAATTATATTTACCAAAAAAAAAACTGTAATGTAATTATTTATTGTGTGAATAAAAATATAAAAAAAAATAGCATTTTTATTTCAAACGATTGTTCGCATCTTTGAGTAGCAGACATTCATACAAATCTCTCTACAGAGATGCTAATAAAAATAATTGTAATAAGCGTATAACTTACTACTAGGGGAGGCCTATATCCAGCAGTGGACAGCAAATGGCTGATTTGAGTGATTGATGGATTGATTGATTGAAGCGTATAAGAATTTCGACGCAGACGTATGTAGAACGCATGGCTTAGCGATCAAAGCGCTTGGAGGCGCGGGTTTGAATCCCGCTGCATTCTAGTTATTTTCTAAAAAAAAGAGATGTGTTAATTCTAAAAAGTGTAATTGAAATAACCATTTGAACAAAAATATTAATCAACGTGTTTAATACACTTAGAAGTGACTTTGGCTTTCTTTAAAATAGGTCTGAAGGTCAATCTTTTGTATCGCGAGACTAGTTTTAGTTTTGTAGCTGACGTAGAATTTACAAATCCTTTTAAATTTTGATTAATCCAAACAATTGAATTCAACATAAAAGCTATTGTTTCTTAAATACTTCTGTATATTGTGTTTTACTTTCGTGTCAACCATTTTGGAAGTAAATCGAACAGTCATTATTTCTCGCTTGTGTCGAGATATCGCAGCGGTGAAACTCATCAAATAAAATGCTAATGAAATGTAAAAGAGAAACTGAAATAAACACGCTTATAATTATTTATTTATTATCCTGGTCTATTTCCATTGCACCGCTCTGGTACCTAAGACCAAGCGCGGCGTTGAGTTCCGCCACTCAGCAAGAAACATCTCATATTCAGGCAGAAAGTGAGAAACGGAGAGTTTTTATATTAGGTTTTCTCTAACTACTTTGCTATGCGGGAAACAGGGAAAATTGTGAATGTGAAGTTTAAATGTAACACCAATACCTATTTGAATAATATAACAATTCGTTTATATATAAAAATGCACGAGACCAACAAATCAAATTGTATTATTAAATACGAAAATTACTCAACAACTGTGTGAATCCAATACACCAAGATCAAAGGATTTCTTCACATTTGGGAAGGGATAAACCGTCTATAAGGGCACTCGCCGTGAGAAAGCCTTGGAAATCATTTGGAGAAAATTCTGTTAAGAGTATTTTTGGACAGAAAATAGGTTTTATATGGCATATATGTAGCAAGTTGGACGTTTTTGTATGTGTATATTATGGGTTGGATATATCGAGCTCATAATTATAGATTTTTTTTCTTAGTTTCAACATTTTTCGGCGGTGAATAATTTTAATATAACATGTTAATGTTTTCTAGATTTGCTTGGACATATTAAGGCGAACGTATGACGAATAATTTTTAGACTAAAAAAGATAGCTGACTGTGTGGAATTAGTAGCACACGCTATTTTAATTAAATTGCCTCTATACATCCATACATCGTGTCTCATTGAGACAGCATCTGACTGTAAATGCTATTGGCTGTGGATTCGATTCCCACTCGGGGGAATGATTATACGTAAAAAAAATATTTCTCTGCTCTGTAATCTAAGGCAAAGCGTGCCGCTGAGATCCACCACTCAACACGCAATGTCCCGTTTTTAGGCGGAAAGTGGAGAACGGAGTGTTTCGACACTAGGATATTGTAGACATATAAGTCTAGTCTTAAATAATGTTGAAAAAAATATAAAATTGTTTAAAATAAAAATGCCATATTATACAGACGTAGCCCGGGGATGTTTGTTACTATAAATTCTTAAACATTACTTCGTCACTTTTATTATTTTTTATATAGATTTACATACTTGGCTATTTACTCTAGCAGACGTCATAAAAAAATCATAAAGCATAATTGACGTTTCAGTGTAAAATGACTTTCTACAGAGCCATTGTAAAATCTTTGAACACACAAATTGTATTTTACGCAAATTTTATAGCCACTTAACACTGATAAATAAACACTGGCTGAAAGCGAATGTAAAAAGTAATTACACAAATGTATAAATATATAAGAAACGAGTAACGACCGTATTAAAATTTAAAAAATAATTAAATATTTTATTATATAAGCTCTTTTTATAGCCGAATGGTTCAGCGTGCCGTTTACGTATTGTGAAAATTGAAAAAAATTATTTAGATATCTTTAGAGTAGAAAAGAATTCAATTCCAGTGTCAATACCCGGTTCTCCACTTTCCGCCCGAATGTGAGATGTTACGTGTTGAGCGATAGAGCTCAACATTTCGCTTTGTCTCCTTCTAGAGCGAAGAAATTAAAATAATTTGAAAATTCTCAAATTAAAAACTATACTACGTATAAATAAATAAATCAAGACAAAAAAAATATACGTACATATGTCAACGCATAATTTTTATATTGAGTGGTGAAACGCAACGCTACTTTTTATCTTAGCAAGGAAATGATGCCTGCCTTGGAATCGAACCGACAAGCTACTAGCTATTTACAACCAGAGACTGTTCCGCTGCGTCACGAGGGCGACTGAAATGCATTAACAGTAAGCTGTCTAAGAAATCTTGCTAAAGCAACTATTCTATAAAATATGAAATAAAAGTTTGATAATAATTGCTTTCATCAGCATATTGCTGAGAGTGCGTCGCCTTACGATTTATTATTGATGGCATAATTTTTGCGCATCCAAGACTTTATATTCCGTAACTAGAACTTTCATATTTCTTACAAAATTTATTTATGATTTGAAAATAAAATTTAAGTAAGTATGTACAATTTAATATTTTTGCATTAAATGTGATAACTGCAAACTTAAACGGAAATATATCAAATATATGAATATATTAAAAACTGATAAATTCTCGTTTTACTAATAGTTTCTTGTTGCAACTGAGTTACTTATAATGTATTTTATGTGTAGTGTAATATATATATATATATATATATATATATATATATATATATAAAAAAATTGTCTTTTTGAAAACTTATATATTATATAAATTGAGACGCTACGTTTCTTTTTTAATAAAGAGTCTAAAACATCAATCTTGTAGATTTATAATAAATCCTCTTAATACTTAATAATCCTCTAAATTATGATATTTCAACCGAATGGGAATCGAACGCACAATAAAATTCGATTACAGTCGGAGATTGCCTCAATGCGCCACGATGGCTACGAACTTATTCTTTTTACTTCACTCTCTAGCTTATCGACGCCCACTGCTGGACATAGCCAAGAATCTCCATGACGATCAGTTCTGCGCTTCACGCATCCAGCGGCATCCGGCGACCTTGGACCGGTAGTTTGAGATAATAATTGTATCGAATGACAGACAAGTGCCACCTCAGTCTACCTGTGACCACGGACTACTGTACAGTGTTCGAAACGTCGGGTTTTAAAATGTATTTTTGAATATCAATAAATGAATGGAGTGCCTCGACAATAAATTTTCCTTTACGCGGCGAAAAAAAAATCTGTACGTACATATAAATGTTTGTAGATTTTTAAAAGGGCACGTACTAAAATCTATATTTTATAACAATCAAATAAAAATATCGCTATTAAAATATGAACCTACACTTAAATTAGGTTGACGACCTCTTTTGTACGCAAAAACAACGGGCTCCCACTCAGTGGGACACTAACAAATAAAAGTAAAAAATATATAAGAAAACACGATTTTCCATTCAACCACCAATAAAACGCCTCTTAAGCTATAAGGAGCTATAACTTTTAGCCAAGAAGGAACTAGGTCAGTCTGGAATGCGAAATACTGATTTACTAACACGCCTATTAAATATAATTATAGTCGATCGTGATAGCACAGTGGCTGATTGTAAGCGCGATTTGTTATAGGTTCGATTATCGCCTGGAGAAATTACATTATTTAAAATTATATTTATTCCATCGCTTTGATAAAACATGGCGTAGAGTTCCCCCAATCAATATTCAATATCTCAATATCGAAAGGAAAACGGAGAACCTACACTGCGTTTTCCATTTTCCTTTACACTAATTTCTCTCTGTCTGCTAAGAACGAAAAATCTTGATTTCGTTCATTTTTACAAAAATTATGTGCATACTAAATTAAATGAGATTGTTTTATAATATTCTTGTATGGAAAAAGCATAGAAAGCTCTTTTATTAAGCCGCATATTCAATTCAATAAACGAATAAAAATTTTTTTTACATACAACGCCCTACCTATTGCTTGACATACACTTTCGTAAGAAACAACACACACGTTGCTAAGGTAACGCGTATACTACGCTTCAATGCGTCTACTAGATTACACAACTAAGCTATTATTTTAGCTTAATCTTTCACGAACTTTGAATATATTTTAAAAACAACACGTCTAACCATTTTATAGACAATTTCTGAAAAAATTAAATTAAATTATTATTTTAAATTGAATTTATTGTACAATTACCTATATACATTTATTTAATTTTTAAAATATTTGAATTTTTCTTGTTTTACACAAACCCGTATCTACTAAGCTCCTTTCTCTCAAGGTTATCTATAAGAGATTCATATTAGAAATAAGGAAGCCTTTTAATTCAAAAGATATACTTATACCTTTTACGACCGAATTAATTCGTAAATCCTTGGGTACTGTTATTTATATTGTCTTTGTGTGTAATAATAAATATTTATATCGATTTATCTATATCCTATTATTCTTTTTAATATATATATACCAGTACACTAGCGACCCGCTTGCAACTTCGCCCGTGTAAACTGAATAGCTTCAGCAATCTTTTCGTGAAGAATGAAATTCCTAATAAAAATCAAAAACTGGAAGAAAAATTAGGCTATGTTTATCCTAAGACCCTCAATTATTTCTATATAAAATTGCGTCACAATCGGTTCAGCGGTTTCACCGTGATGGAGTTACAGATATACAGCAGAGTTACTTTCGCATTTATAATATTAATATTATTATGGATTAAACTCTTTCTGAAGGAAAAATGAGGCCTAGCCAAATCTGCTATGCATTGAAAGGTGAAATTAAGCACTTCCTTAAGAAGTGTAGTTTAAACTACGGAAGATTTCCAAAAATTCCGTTTTCAGGGATATTTCCAGAAATACCTACAAGAAAAGGAAAAAACGTGATGTAAAATCGCGTTTTGTAGTCCACGCAAACATAATAGCGGACTACTATTAGTTTCCATATAAATTTCACTTTTATTTCTATTATTATAGCTGAGTAGAAAGAGGTTAGGCTGCAGTGTAATAGATAAGTGCTTGTAAAAGGCCTTTAGATCACGTCCTGGGATTATCCTCCAAGTCCCGACTGTGACCATATTACATAGAATGTTACTAAACTGTATAGGCTTTATGCTTTTTCTTGAAATATAAGAACTACCATTACAATTTAGTTACTTAATATATATTATTTTCTGTTTTACGCTTTTACCCGCATAGCAGGGTAGTCAGAATCTAGTGTCCAAACACTCCGTTCTGCACTTTCCGCCTGAATTCCTTTGTCTTAGGTACTAGAGCGGCCGCCAGGGTTCACGGAAGATTGTAGTCCCTGTGGCCCTGGCCAGTGGTGGTGGAGGAGGAGCACCGTGAGGTTTTAGTAGGTAAACGGACATAACGGTTGACGCGGTTATGTGGGACACATAACCGCGTCCGAGTCCCGAATCGGGTGGGTATCCGTAAAGGATTTCCTCACGTATAAAAAAAAAGGTACTAGAGCGGAAAAATCAGAATAAATTAAAAATATTCGTTCCTCCTAAATATATTGATTGCTTTGCATGAAGCTGGAATATAAAAACTTGACCATAGCATGGTCTGAACCAGTGCTTCTATCCAATTAAACTAAACGTTCTAATCAAGCTACGTCATTTTTTTATACACTTGTTAAAACATTACTTGAACGACTCACAAATATGCAGCAATAATAATATGAATTTTCAAAATAATCTTACCATTTAGGCATCCGTGTGTTTCCGAAACGCAAGTGTCAAGATCACACCCAAATCATTTACGGTGACTAACAGTAATACAAAAGTACATATTTAGTTAAAAGGTTAGACATTGCTATGATAAATTTTACTTTTAAACATTTGCAAACAGATTAGGAAAAAAAATCTTTTAAAAAATGTGAAACAGTTAAATACAATAATATAACATAATTGTTGCACAGTTGTCAGGTATTTGGCTGAGCGTGAAGGTCACTGACTCAAATAGGTTTTAGTGAAATATATTTATTAATATAATGGTTATATTTTTTATTAAAAAAATATTATATTAATAATGGTTTCTGTCATAGAAAACAAACTGCCGTCTTAAAAATCTTTTCCAAGAGTTCAATTCAATATTAATGTGCAAAGAAAATACTTTGGATCTCTTTTTAAGAAAATTAAACAATCATACGATACGAGCTACAATTTTTAGTATTATTACAAGTTATATTATTGTTTGCATTAAAAGGTTACTTACACTCACTGCCAAGTGTTTAACGTAAACGGACACTTCTACGACACGTTAGACCAATTTCTAAGGCTATTTTACATTAACAGGACGGCTAGTATGTAGAAAAATATACTTAAGAAAAATGTTACCACATAAAAAAGACATATTTAGAAAACGTATAAAAAATTTAACGTAGCAGGATTTGAACCCGCGCCTCTTGAAAATCGTTCAAGCGCTCTGACCGCTAAGCCATGCGTTCTACATCCAGCTATGTTGAACCGTTTTCAAGAGGAGCGGGTTCAAATCCCGCTGCGTTCAAATTTTTATACGTTTTCTAAATATGACTTTTTCAATTTCCTTAGTGTGCGAATAACACTTTAAAAAATGTTAAAAAATATATGCTACAACATAATATAGCCTGCAATTCATAATCAAAAACACATTCTCTTTAGAAAACGATGCAAGTCAAGTCACAGTTATTCTTTGCCTCGATGAAGCACGTAATAGTATATACTTTCGCGTATCTTTTACTAAATACTAAATATTAATTACGCTATTCTGACGCCATATGATGGAACGATGAGCCAATAATGCATAAAGAGAGCCAACAACCACGTAGATTGGAAGTCCAATGAGGATCCAGTAGGGGTGAAAAAGCGTTGAGAGAGAGGGAGATTCCATCGCATTTAAAACAGTATCGGACTGTGTCGCGTGTCACTCAGGGGACTTGTTCCGATCCGGGGACTCCGTCCAGTCACTCGAGGGATTCATGATTATTTCCATTTCTCCAGTCTAATAAATAAGGCTTTGGGTTACGCCACTTTATAAACAGTAACCTTGTTAGTTGCAAAGAAAGTGAAATACAGAGTGTTTTAATAGTAAGAAAATGTTTGTCTTATATATTATGTCAAGAAAAATAATAGAAAATAAGCGTAATACGATAAAAATGTATTACATAGAAATTTTATGTATATACGCTATATACATTAACATTTCACACAATTATATAATCCATCAACCTATACCTTAGTAATTTTATGGTAAAATTTTCAGTTATTACCCCCATTACCGAGAAACCTCTTTTTTTAAATAAATGCCTAGTAATACCTTAACATATTGTGATTACGATCATCGCTGTAGTTAACATAAACACGATATCAATTATACTACCTATATCGGTCATCCAAATCGGTATAATAATAGACTTCACAAAGCCTGAAATATAAAAATGCATAAAGCAATTCTATATTCCAATATGTGTCTATATCAAGTTAGAATCTCTGCTTCACGTGGTTTCCCGTATAGCAACGTACTTAAGGACTCACTGTCAAAACACTCCGTTCCCATTTTCCATTCTCATTGGCCAGATTCGACACATTGCTTGATATATATGATGGAACTGCACACTTTATTTTGACGGAGCGGAGAAATGAAGATAATTTAAATATAATGAATCCTCCAAATGGGTATCGAACCCATAAGCAATCGCAAAAACCAGACGCTGTCTCACTGGACCACACATACCGAAAGTTGGACAAAACACGATATTAATTTCTGCATCTGAAATAATCTAATTGGAATTGGGCATTGGGCATTATTCGGTCAGAAAAAGAAGTAAATTATTTATTAATACCCTGCAAAATACAGGAGATGCATCGAAATCTAAATAAATATTATATTAAAAAGAGCTCGTCGTTATAAAGAACACTTTTCTATACCGCATAATTTTAATATTTTTTAATAACATGGAAATATTGCAAACTCATACTTAGCAACCAACTCTTGAAACGACGTATTTTCTAGAATCTCTTAGCCCGATGACCTGGTCTTATCAGTCATCGCGCTATCCACATCAAGATAATCTAGTTATATAGAAACTATAATAAAATGAGATTAAAAAATATATTTTTTGTATCAATGGATATGGATTATTTCTATGAGATACAGCTTCGACCGTATAATGTGGTATTTTGCCACCACTAGCAACCCACAAAAAAAATAGATGGTGAAATGATATAAAGACTAACTTGACAGTTTTATACGATAGTGCATATATCGATTTGTCTATCCTATACTCGTAGAATCTATAGGATAGACAAATCGATATATGCACTATTTCTTATATATATCATCTATATATATATCATCTTCTTCTATCTATATATATCTTATATATTCATATTTTTTTTATATATATATATAAAAAATTTGTTCTTATTACTATTTTAGGAAAAACTATTTTATATTTTTTTTCACCTAACTCCTCGGCTTTAAGACGTATATATAAAACAGATCGGGAATTTCAAAACTCATATATCAAGGCACTTATTTATATGGACTGGAGAAAGCCCTACCAGTGGAAGAGTAATTTAAATATTATATTTTAAATTTCATTACTCACATTATTGTACTGAATATATTTAGTATATTTTAATAAAATTTTATACAATTACTTTAGATAGACTATTTTAGGTTTTTATAAGTAATAGCAAAACTTCGATTAAGAGAACGTTTTAAAACTTTTATTGAGCTTTTATTTATGAACTCTATAGAAACTGTATTTTGCAAGAGAATATACAAATTGCTGTACTTAAATTAAATTTGAAATAATTTTAAAATTGATTAATGTACTTGTAAACGTATTTTTTTTAAAGTTATTAAAGAAATGATTCACTGGGAAATAGGAATAATCAAATACCTCATAACTATAATTCTTTTATTGCCTTTATTTAAAATAGAACGTAATATATTGTCAAAATAGATGTGTGTCAAACTCTATTACTGTGAACACTAAAAAAAGCTTTATTTTAGTTCTTGTCAAATCTTAGAAAATTCTCTTTCTTTCGTCTCTTTTTGTCGTCTTTTTTAGCTAAACTAATAATTGTATTTTCAACCTGATTATCTACTACGTAATGCTATTTAAATAGGCTTTCTTCAGCTCTTTTGTTTTTCTAACACCAAAACTAGTAATCATTTGACAAATAAAACAATTTACTCGTAAAACAAATTACCTCACCACTACAATACAAGCCCCAACGCTTTTTCTTATAGCCAATAAAAACAAAATAGGTTATCGATTGGTCCTTCGAGCCAGTAATTCGACCTAATAATAATAAATCAGGTGTCGCTATGCAACCAGTCAACAACATGTGCGAGATATCCGGATCCGGATATGAGAGCATCGATTCATTTGCAACTGCAGCGATCGATATATAGGTCACGGGTTCATTAACCCGGCCAGGTCAGGCCAGTTCGAGTTAGAATGTCAATTGTTTGGGAACGTACACGTTTCTATTGTTTCAACTTAGCTCGCTTGATGTTGGTGCTGAAATATTGATATGTAGACTGTAAGCTTTTTCATGCAAAACTGACTTTAGAGTTATGGGTAGATTTTCATACAGACAGTACAAACATTTTCATAATTTTTTTTAGTTCAAAAGTACTAAGTACTATTATAGATATCATTTTTCTTTATTGTCTGTGGCTTATCAATTATTTTGCTGTATTTGACAGCACAATTTGTGAAGAGATTATGAGATTGCGCTTAAAACTCAAGGATTAGTTTGCGAAGCTGATATAAGTATTGTAAGTAGGTCAAAAGTATTAGTTTTGACGAGCCGTCGGTGCCTAAAATCTGACAACACTGACATTTGTAGGGAAAGTGGCAAGCTTTTTATATGTTCACGCATCAAGCTTTTAGCGGAGTAGCCCTATATAGTCAGTAAATTGACTGCTTGCGAAATAACACTTTATGTAATTGAAACAATGTTTTTAAATTTAAATATGAACTTTTGTAAAAATCTAATCCAAAACCTTCGCATTTACAGTCACACACTTGCCAACTGTATTAAGATTGTATTGTCAAATAGCCACATCTATACATATAATCAAAATGTAACCGATCACTGTCTGTACATTGAAGATATATGAAAAAAATGTTTATCAATATAATAGAACCCGTAGCAATGATATTTAATTTTCTTTTCTGTTTGTCTGTGTATCAGTTTGTCCGTGCGTTTTTACACGCTAATCTCAGAAACAGTTAAATCGATTTAATTGCAGTTTTGTTTTGTATTTTGTTAATCTTTCTTTAACATAAATATTGATGAACCGATTGAAATTGAAAATATTTAAATTATTTTCTTTCCCCCCTCTGGAGATAGGACAAAGCGCGGCGTTGAGTTCCGCCACTCAACATGTAATGTCTCAAATTTTTGGCAGCAAGTGAAGAATGGAGTACCTTGATACTGCGTTCTTTGTGCCCATCCTGCTATGAGCGAGAAAGCTTCAATCTAAAGACAAAACATTAGTTTTAATAGTAATATTAGTTTTACTTCGGTCTTCTTAAAAATTCAAACTAAAAATTCACGCTTGTACACAATATTCTAACAAAAATTATAATAGAATTTTTTATTAATTAAATTTTTATAAAATAAAAATTATAATTAAAATTATAATAAAATTATAGTAAAATTGACTTTATGATAAATCCACATTCATAACATAAACACATAGTAAGCATATATTTTTTTAACATTTTTTAAAGTGTTATTAACAACCACCCACACTGAGGAAATTGAAAAAGACATATTTAGAAAACGTATAAAAATTTGAACGCAGCGGGATTTGAACAACATATATAAGTTTTAATAAGCGTATAAGAATTTCAACGTAGCTGGATGTAGAACGTATGGCTTAGCGGTCAGAGCGCTTGAACGGTTTTCAAGAGGCGCGGGTTCAAATCCCGCTGCGTTCAAATTTTTACACGTTTTCTAAATATGTCTTTTACATAGAAAGCATTTATAGACGAATAGCTTTCTTATTACAAAGGGATTATAAAGGAAACAAACGAAACTCACTTTCAAAAGATATCATAATAACTGATAACTGGCTTGATTGCATTTTCTTGTTAAAGGATATTCAGTACATTTTTACAAAGAATCGTCATTCAACTGTAAATCCTTTTCTTTTAAAATTATATAAAGGTACTTTTGTTCTATGGATAATTACATTTCTACTATTGATATGAATAATAATAATTATAGGTTATAATTTAATATGTTGTTATCAAGTTTTTTTTAGCTTAATATGTATCGATATTAAATTAATATATATGAAATTAATATATAAAATACCCACTATCAGCTTTTAAATTTGCATACTTGTTCTAATCACTTGTTCGATGATAGTACTATATTTTCATACAATAAATCGGTTATCCTTGCCAGAATGAACAGGATAACGATATATACTTTTAAGAAAATGTATAAAATTTTGCACTCAACACGCAATCTAGATTTGTGGCCAAAACTCGTGTATTTTGACGCTAGGTTCTCTCTGAAAGTAACCTGGTATGCGAGAAGAAGCGAGAAGCTGCTTTCATTTTAATATTTAAATAAAAATCATTGCATAATATATAAAACTATACAATTTCCATGTCACAAACTATCAAGAGTTTATTTATCAAACATAAAACCAGAATATTTTCTTTGAAAAGAAGCTTGAAGTGCTAAATCTCGACCTTAAACTGGGGACCTTGAAAGTATTTCATAAAACTACATTCAGTATGAAATACCGACGGTGAATGAAAATGTTGTTTTAAGGTGGACAAAAGTACATGTCAAAGACGAGCCGATATCTAGGAAAGTATAAGATATATAATAGGAGAAACTAAAGGAATGTTAAAAAATATATACTCACTCACTCATACACAAATTTTATGAGATTCTCGATATATTTTATTTTATTCACAAATTTACACTCCTAGATCGTTAGTGGAACAAAACGAGACCAAAATATCGATTTTCATTAATTGTATGAAAAAATAATAAAACTGATATACTCGTATATCAAACATTACACTTTTTACCCATTTCTACTTACAACATGTCTCTAAATGATACAGATCACTAGAAAGCTATAATTTCTAGTACATCTGAATAGAATTTTAATTTCCTTTCAAGAGCAACTTCATGGTAATACATGAAGGTGGGTACTTCAAATTCTTTTGTTATTTGAATAGCTATTCAAAATATTTTAATTGCTGTATTTACGTGTGGATGAGTTATAATAATTATATGTAAAAAGGCAGCTTGTAGTTTTTAAATAGCATATACATTGCAAAAGTTCTATATAAAACCTGGAAAGCTTTGAACATATATATTTACCTATTGTCTATACATTCATATTCTCTAGCGTAGGCAGAAAAAAATTCGATAGCTTAAAATTTTAAATATAAACATTTCTAAAAACTAAAGAGGCTCTGCAAAGAAGGTCTGCCTGCAAATTTTTAACTCCGAATATATTCTTACACACATCAAATTTTATATTCAAATGGATCAATTCAAAACAACGAATGAATTTTATTTAATAAATTTTTTTATCGCAAGTTAATGAATTTGGAGTCCAAAGCTATATATTTTAATAAATAGCCTGCTTATTAGTTCTTCACGCATTTGAGAAACGGAGTTCAAATTTCTGTCAGGGTAATGTTTATATTTGAATTGTTTTTATTTTCCCAGTTCGCATAGCCTAGTTCCACGTTATAAGGTTAAAGTGTATTGCATGAAAAATATTTAATAGAAATAACATTTTATATACTTGTAAAATATTTGTTTTATATTTACAGTAAGATTTCCTTACAGTACTTTTTAATTGTTATTAAAATCAATAAGAAAATGAAACATTAAAAGCTTTTACAGCCTTAAGTACATTTTTATGTTTTCACATTTATCAGTTCATTTAAAAATAGGCTGAAGACAAAAGCGAAAAGAAATGGAATTTAAGCTTGTAATCCTCCAATTAGTATTAATATAAAGTTTAAAAATAAATCTGAAAAAACGATATTTAAATTGAGCTAAAAAGTATGAAACTAGATTATTTTAAAAGCTTAAACGAGTTTAATATGGGTTCTATCCCTCAGATTTATATATGAGAAACGTGTAAAGAGTAAAAAAAAAAAATTATGACCAATCACAGCTTCGCGTTTTTTTTCACTTAGCAGAGTACCCAGAGAGGATACAGTGACAAGACACTCCGTTCTTAATTCTCCACCTAAAATCGAGACATTACGTGTCGAGTGGGGGAACTCAATGCCGCGCCTTGCCTTAGGTATCATAGTGAAATAATAAAAATAATTTAAATATAATACAATATATTTAAAATATAATTATTTCCCCGAGGGAGAATCAAACCCACAACTATGATTAGTTACACACTTACAATCAGACGCTGTCACGTTGATCCACGACGGCCTCATTATGAGAAATCAATATTAATATATTATATAAAACACAGCCAAAACTATTCGCATTGAAAAGCTAACATTTACAGTATCAGTAAGAGAAGAAGTTCCATTAATTCGAAAGAAACGATCTTTTACATTTTACAGGTGAAACTGCAGTAGATAGAAATAGAAATAGCATCAACAAGGGTTACAAAGTCCACGTAAACGAAGTCTATATCACATAGAATAATCTTATTCTTTGGAACTCTAGATATGCAAGAAAATAATTACTTTAGAAATAAAATCAAAGTACGTTACACTCATAAATAACTTTCTAGACAGAAAAGTTCTTGTAAAATTAACTTAGTGTCATTTTATTTCGTGACGAGTCAGAGACTGTTGTACATACATGTAGGTACATAATATGTACAATTGTACATACATATATAAAAAAACAGCCTCCTATTTGAAAGACGGTAATGGGTTCCAATACTCCAGTACCTTGTTCGAGTTGCCTATGATTTTTTTTGGGAAACAGTTCGTTACATTAAGATTAGACTCATTTATAGAATATAAAAACAAAAATACATTGTTAAATACAATACCTATATTGTATATATTTTTTGTCTTAGCTCATTATAATTTACTTGAAAATTCGTACTAGTATAAATAAATATGCAAATAAATATAAATGCGTATAAACGCGCAAGTAAGTCTGTCTGTATGTCTGTCTATCTGTGACTTCATTATTGTGAAGAAAATGCTTGAGGGTCTTGGGAAAAACATAGGCTACTTTTTACTCTCATCTTTTTTAGCTTTTCCAAGAATTTTATTGATTTTTGAAAAGGCCGCCGGAAATACGAAACAGTTCACGCGGACGAAGTCACGAGCGAATCGCTAGTAGTTTATAATTCTTTTAAGGATGACTATTGATTATTTCTTTACAAATTGCTTTCACATAAACGTTTGCATGTGGAGTTTCTCGTAACATATATAAGGCATGCTTAATATATTATCCTATAAATGTATCATTAACGTATCAATTTTATTATAATACTGTAACTTTACTAATAAACCAAATTATATCGCACCCACAGAAAAGAAAGTGGTCTATCTCAAAAAACCTACAACTCCTAATTCTGAATTTACTAACCTAACCTTTAATGTAAAATTTTTATATTTTTACTTACATCATTTCTATACTGACCGTGCTATATGACAAAATACACCATAGCACATAATTTCTTAAATCTACGACCACCGAGAGACAACTAATAAAAAGCATATTATTTAACAATATATATTCTTAGACAATAAAAATAATACTACTGTTTGTTACAATATTGTATATAAATTGCAAAAATAACGGAATTTATATTAATTTTATTTATAAGCACTTACGTCTTAAATTAAGTAGTATATTACTCAAAAACCTGTTGCGCTTATTTAAAACTAGATTTTTCAATCAACGTTCAACCATAACATGTCAGAAATACAATTAAAAATAGTAATATGTCTTTCATTGCCTGTCTATTTCCGGTATAAAACTACCAAAGGCATTGCTTTAAGTCTCTGAAGCACAATATTGACTTAAAACAGTAAGTTACCAATGGAAAATATAAAGAAAACAATATTGTAATCAATATTCAAGAAAACTATATTAATATTCGAAGTATTAAAAGCACGATAAAAGCTTGTCTGGAGATTAATCAGAAAGTTTTCAATACCAAGTATTATTATTATTTTTCTTATATCTTTTGTGCGCGAAGCAATTTGTCTCCATGAGTAAGACGCTGGACAATTGCTGTGTTTCATATTTTTGCATTTGAAATTTTTGTTCAACAATTATTGAAGGTCGAGTATTGTTCAATTTTGTTTTCAGCTTCACGCTTTTCCCGGCATAGCAGTATAGTCGGAGTGTACGTAGTGTCAAGGCACTCCGTTTTACTTTCCGCCTGAATTCGAGACATTGCGTGTTAAGACGACAACGCCGCTCTTTATTTTGTTCACAAGGGGTGGAGAAATGAGATTTGAAATATAATCATACTCTGAGAATTGAGAATTCCACAAATACACCAAATTTAATCTAATATTAAATTATTTTTTTTATTTCAATCAATATATTAAACAGTGGGACAGAGTCTAGGCTGCTTGAAATGTAGCGAATTAGTCGGGGGTTCGAACCTACGCAGTAGAAGAATTATCATTTTTTATTATTTTCAAATCTCCGCTCTGGTGATCAAGACAAAGTGCAGCATTGAAAACTGCCGCTTAACACGCTATGTTTCTAATTCGGACGGAAAGTGGAGAATGGAGTGTCTTTACACTAGGTTCTCTCTCATAACCCTGCTATACGAAAAATAACGTGAAGCTAAAAAATATATTCATTCTAATTAACTATTAAATAAAATCTGTTATTTCATATGATCACAATGTATAATGATACAATAGTGTAATTTTTAAACAATTGTAACTTTTAATTTAGTCTCAATAAATAACTCTTTCAACTAAAATAGAAATACAAAGCTCTAAGTGGTTAGAATAAGCTCGTAATAGAAGGGAAGCTTTCAACTTGCAAACAGTCAAGAGAGTTGAATTCAATTACAAATGAATTAAAACTTATAAACGGTCGTCCGGTGGAAACGGCAAAGTGCGGAGCTTTTCACCGGTATAGCCAAGGGAAATATTAAGGTGCGTAACAATTTTAACCTCTGTAATATATAAAAAATGATATAATTAAAATAAATATATGTTTAATTGTTATACGTGAGGAAACATTCATTGGAACAGTATCAGACTGTACACGCTATGGTTGTAGGTTTGATTTCCAGCCAGGCGGGAGGATGATTTGTATTCAAATTATTTTAATTTCCTTGCTCGCGGAGTTAAGCTCCGTCACTCAATACCAATGTTCTGATTTCGGTCAGAAAGTGGAGAACCTAGTGCAAAGACACCCTGTCTTTGCACTAGGTTCTCCCTGCCGACCTATGCGTGAAAGCTAAGTAGTATCCTTCTATATATAGAATATATATATGGTATATATACCATTGTATTTACCTGCCATGCGTGAAAAAGTGTGAAAACACACCGGTTGCTAAGGCAACGTATTTTACTTAAGGACCAAAGTTCAATACAATTACCCACATTGCGGCTTAGTGGGCGAGAAATCTTATTATAAACCTATTTTATTCCAGAGCTTCAATCCGAAGATGAGTCGAATTTCTAAATATTTTACAAAGTTGCCGATAGAAGCAAATTTTCAATAAGCTTCTTCTTAAAGGATTCAATAAAAGAGATTAAAAGAATCCCATTATAACCGTAGATTGTGTCCTAAGAACAAAATGACAATTAGAATGGGTGACTGAGCAGTTACGTATTATTGAAATTTTTTTAACTTAAACTATTATATTTTTAACATTTTAAAGTTTAGTTTACACTCTTTGGTAATTGAAAAATATTTTTAGAAAACGTTTAATAATTTTGAATGCAGTGAGATTTGAACCCGCGCCATCTACATCCGGCTGCGTCAATTCTGCTGCTGCTGCTGCAATTCTTATACGCTTATTACAACTTATTTTTGTTGTTAGCATCTCTGTAGAGAGATTTTTACAAATTTCTGCTACTCAAAGATTATTCTACGAATAAAAGTTTGGTTAGATTAAATGTTATTTACTAAATATTATTAGCGTTTTTTAAAAATGTTTTTAAATTTCCTAAGTGCGTGAATAACACTTGTAAAATATATTTTGTTCAGATAATTTATAATTTTTGGAATTTTGCTTTATATACAAACGAAAACTAGTATTAAAGCATTCAGAGGTTATACTGTGATGTATGTTTCAACTTATCGTTTAATTTTTGAGACCTAAGCTCTGCATCGTGAGCGGTAGAACTGTATAGCAATGAAAATATTTCAAATATGGCCATTTCCCCGAGTGGCGATCGATTAATCGATTTAATCTACCCCCGATCCCTCTGTAACCTACTAAAATCAATCAATACAAATAATATATGTTTTTAGGAAACTACATACTTTTTATATCATTTCTAGTATTTTATGATCTTAGGACACTCTACGTGCGTCCGCTTCATTGAAGATTACCCCAAAGTACGTTTTTTAGTCTGGTGCTCATAAGCTTGTTACTAAAATGTAATAAGTTCTGTTTTTATTTTTTATTTTAGATTTAAGGACAAAACTCTCTCAAAAAATTGAACCTAGAGTTAAGAAGCCAGTAAAAAAATAATCAAATTTAGAGTTTGTATAAAACACTAAATTTGAATCTGCTCCTTTCTGTTCCTTAAAAGCCTTCACCCCGTCATGTCGCAATACGTCGACTGTCAGTCAGTCAGTGACAAACGTAAATTTCCATCAGTTCTGAGAACGTTCACTAAAATAAGCCTGTCTAGAACTATCATCAGTTCATTTCTAGTAACTAATTCGAAGGCGGCATTAGTTGGGCCTTTTTAGACACAGCTCCACGGTAAATCCATAATATGGTAAGGAGTTTCTTCTTTAAGCTAAGTGCGTCTGTCCCGATATTAGTTTTCTAATACAATAGTAATCAGTTGTATCTATCAGTTAGTCCAATTACAATATAGCACTTAGAAATCCGATAAACTACATAATATACGGATTCGAATATAATTATTTGGCTTATCCGTCTCTCGCTCTTGAAAGGATATTGTAACATCTCAATAATTAAAGTACTGTTGGTGTAGACTGGAGATGAATTTGTCTTAGATTTCTAATTTTTACATTAAAATTTTTTACACCTAAACACTCTGTGGCTATCAAGGCACAGTGGGGGAAGTTTTGGCTGTACACGGTGTTTGTGGTTTCGAGCCGCACTTGGGTCGCTGAATATATTTGAATTATTTTTATTTTCCCTCTTTGGTAACAAAAAAATGTGGAGGACTGTCTTCTGCTTATGAAAAATGAATTTCTGTAATATAGATATAAAATGATATCAATTAAATCAAATTTCATTCATTCATTTTTATTGAGTAATCAATAAAATGAATGAATTAAATTATACCACATTTCATATATTATAGTCAGATACGTAAATTACATTAATTCTATTTTGGTAAATTTTAAGAATCCCTAAATAAAATTCGAATCCCTAACCAACTCGTGTTTATACGAATTGTAATTGTTTCAAAACAACATTTAAATACTATTGTAACTTCCACAAGCTGCACGCAAGTCATGCAAGTCTGCGCACACTTCCATATGACAAGCAGTAAATGTTGATGGGTTCGGCAAATAGTAATTAAATATTTATTTGCTTAGTAATGTTGACATCGATTGCCCAGTTCCTTTGAAACTACTATATGTGGAAGCATACAAGCCGATTTCCGCAACTTCATTCGCATGGGCTTTGTGACAATTTAAAAAATTATATACGTCCTTATAATTTACAAACCACCATTTCAACCATTTCATTTAGTAATAGCATTAGTGGTTATCAACTTTTTAAAATTTATTAAATAGCACGACGCTATCAATCAGTCAGCAAATTAGCCACGTCACAGAACATAGTGCCTGCAAAACTTACGAAAGCCTGTTTTTTTTTTTTTTTTTCTGTGTCTCGCTACAGTATGTATGTTAATTATATTTTTTTCTTTATATCTACCATTGCACATCCACTGTTTTACACTGTAGGTTCTCCATATTCAGCCTATTTGAAAACATTACGTGTTAAATGTTAATTTCATTCCCCATTTAAAATTGAATACACTCTCAACACCAGCCACCAGCTCTAAGGAAATATGTTTTTTTAACAAATACTCAAATTATAAATATGGCCGAAAATAAACCAATATCTAACATATTTCGTTTTAGCACAACTCAGGCCCTATTAATGATATTCCATTTATGCGTCAAAAGGCCAATGGAAACTGGTGTGTCTACTGCGCCACTATTATAGTGTCCCAAAATGTTTGAGGCAACGATCTGATACTAGTATAGTAGGTCATATGAACTTAATTACTTTTTCTAAGCATGATGATAGATTAATAAATATAATATTAGATTGTTACTTTAATCACAAACTTGCTTAAATTTATGATTGATTTTTTGTAACTTTTAAAATTATGAACCGATTGAAATAAACATTATATGTTAAGGAAATATTGCCAAAATAAAGTAGTTGAAACTGCATTTAAATCGGGTGAGTCGTTTCTGAGATTAGCGTACACAAACTCACAGACGAACAAAATTTAAAAATCATTGTTTGCGGTTCTATTACATCAATAAATGAACCAAATATATATATATTTAATTGATTGAGAAGAAATTTCTCATCAATTCATGGAGAGAGAAACTCGTAGTAGTGCCTGGAATTGGAGACCTGAGAAGCTCTCTCTCTCTTCTCTGTACTTAATCAGATTTGAAAAGATTGTACTTCAAAATGCATATTAGAAATTTCAGACATTTACTCTACAATTATTGTTCGAAGATAGAATCGATCGAAATATCTTGACCATCGTTATTTTAATTGCCAGAGATATGTGAACACCGTGGCGCAGTGAGTTAACGCGGTTGGATGAGAGTTCGATTCCGTCTAAGGGGAATAATAAGTTATTTTTTTTCATTCCCCCGCTCTGGTAAGACAAAACGGCAAGGGCTTTGAATTCCACTACTTAATACGTAAAGTTTGATTTCAAAAATAGAAATGGAAAATTTAGTGACATGAATGGAAAATGCAAAATGGAGTGTCTTGACACTTTGTTCTTGCTGATCTCAATCCCTACCCTGCTTGCTTAATGTGCAGATACAATATCTAAGATTTTTCATTTAAAAAAATATGCAGTTCAAGCTTTTCGAGTCACTTAAGCGAGTCACTTATTGTATAAACACTTGTTACATCAGTAACAAGTGTTTATAAAATATATAAAACTTTCCATGGAAAATATGTGTCTGTGAAATGTTAAACTGAGTTGTTCATTCGCTAAATGATAGTCGCCTTCCCTGGTCACCTATATATGATACTGGATGTAAATTTTATACTAGTGTCGCATAAATATGGACGGTGAGTCAGTGGAATAGTACCTATCTGTGCACGTGATGGCTGTGGGTGCGATCACTCAGGGGGATTATTAGATTATTTTTTTTACCAATTTAAAGTATTGTGTAATCACACACTTTGGAAATGAAAAAACTTATTTCGAAAACGTATAAAAATTTGACCACAACGGAATCCGAACACGCGCCTTTTGGAACCCGTTCAAGCGCTCACACCGCTACGCCATGCGTTCTACATCCAGCTGCGTCAAAAATCTTATATCTACAACTTACAACAAAACCGCTAACAACAAAAATAAGTTTTTGTTTTCGAGTTTTTTTTCTTTATATTTCAGTTATTATTAATTTTCCGCTCTGGTAAGAGCACGGTGTTGAGTTCCGTGGTTCAGCACTCAATATCTGTACGAATAAAAGGCTTAAAGTGGAAACCGCAGTGTTTTAACACTAGATTATCTCTGCCTACACTGCTATGCGGAAAAGGCGTGTTTCTCAGTCTAATAAGAGATCTAACAAGGCGTTGAGTTTCGCCATAGTTTGATGATAATTTGTTCATACAATTTAGTTTAAGTATTCTCGTAGATAATTGTCTCGTACATATATTGTTATAATAAATATTTCCTAGACATTTATGTATAACTATTTGTCTGTCTAAACATCTATTTAGGATGCTAAGTAAAATTGGCAATAACAAATTAGTCATAAAAAAAAATAGCCCCTTTATATTAATAAAGGGGCTACATTTTTTTATCATAGATGATGATCATAGTTTATTTACTCTCATTTCCCTGCTCTGGTAAGAAAGACAAGCGGCGGCGATAAGTTCCGCCACTCAACGCGCAATTTCTCGAATTCAGGCGGAAAGTGGAGAAAGGAGTGTTTTGACACTAGGTTTTGACACTAGGACTACCCTGGTACTGTGCGGGAAAAAGCATGAAGACGAAAACAGAGATGCCATAGTGGCACTATAGGACGATATGAAACTATATACAAAATGGTTGAATATACTCAACGCAATATCAATATTTTTATATACAAATATTGCTCACGAATGATTATTTTTCACGCTTTAGCAGACAAAGAAAACTTAGTGTCAAAACACTTTGTTCTCCACTGGAATGTAATATTCATATTTTGAAAATAGGTTCGTTTTTCCTAATTTGATTAAATAGTTAACACTTAGTGAATCTAATCTATAGTGAATAACAGAGAGTCTTGTCACTAGATCATCTCTGCCTATTCTACTAAATAGGGCATGGGAAAAACAAAAAAAAACCTATATTAATATTATATGATGCGATAGTTAAAGCATCCTTAGTGGCTAGTGCACGAAAATAGATTTTCGCTAAGTAAAAGTGTGAACTTTACGACAACGTTAATACCCAATATTAACAATAAAACTGGTGAATACCACAAGTGTCCTGTAAATATTTTTATATATGATTATTTTTGCTATACGAAGGTTTTATATTATTTTTTTCTCCAATTTAAGCAGAGAGTGTCAAGAACCATTCTCCGCTTTCCACTTGAATTCAAAATATTACGTATCGAGTGGTGGAATTAAAGGCCGTGCTTAGTCTTGCTGAAATGAACATTTATATAACAGATTGGTTGGAAAAATTTAAAGAGACGCGGGACCGAGCTCTGTTTAAATATGAAATTTAGGATATTGTAATCGACATTTCTAAAATATTATTTATATCTATATATTATAAATCATAATTAAATACATGCATGTAATTACAAATGTCGAATACCAAGTTTTCTATTCATTTCTGCAGACGATCATATTGTACGCCCTTAAGATAAATTGTTCATTAAAATAGCTTTCTGACTTTGACAAGGGTGTAAAATATTAGAAACTATTGGTTAGTTGGAACTATGTATATCACATTAAGCCTAATTGAATTGTTCTTCATCTGATACACTAGAGTAGAATTATAGAAGTAATACCAATTTGTGTTAATTACTTGTAGTAAATTTTCCATGATGAAGATGGTATGCATTGTAGAGGTTTAAAATTTAATTTCTTTATAGTTCTAGTAAGAAATGCGTGTTGAGAATCAAAATAATGAAATAAACTAATGTTAAATGGACTTAGAAAAAGCCATAAGTTTAATTTCCCTGCTCATGTAAAGCAAAGTGTGGCGTTGAGTTCCGCCCCTCAACACATATTGTCTCAAATTCATTCGAAAAGAGAAGAACGGAGTCATTTGACTCTCTGCCTGATACGCGGAGAAAAGCGTTACACTGTTTTTCATACGTAAATATTCCCATAATAGAGGCGATACTCAGAAACATCGAGTTCACTCAAGTAAGTACTATATTTTTTACAGCTTCCCGCTTTACCCTCATAACACAGTTGTTAGA
>JAOYRR010000597.1:0-76663 GCA_038994665.1 Podotricha telesiphe
ATATTTAATACTAGTTGTCACCAGCCACTTTGTTTGCTTGAACTGAACCTATTTTTATTTCTTAGTTTCTCTTCCGTAGTAATACCAATAAAAGAAATCAAGTTGCTGTGTCTGGTGGTGTGTGGAGTGGCGGAGCTCAACGCTGCATTTTGTCTTTGTTCATTAGAGCGAAGAAATGAAAATAATTAAATTATGGTCGTTCCCCCAGGAGATTAGAACCCACAACCAATCGCCCTTACAGTCGCTGAGACGCTGTATCACTGCGCCACAATGGCCACAATATATAATTTCCAAATAAAAAACAACGTTGCCCAACTAGACGTATCCACATTATGCAACAATCGTCAAAATTTACTGCGGTAATTAAAAGTACTCACAATTCACGTTTTAATTGGTAGCAGTTTAGTTTATTTTGATTGTACAAAGCTACGAGTTGATAACTAGGCTTTTTTGTTTCGATTTGCTTATTGAGTTATAAGTTTTTTCTTTGTTTTGTTGCAGACAATTTTGAAATCTAATGCTACTTTAATTTTAAATGTATAAAACTTGAAGCTTCTAATACGTATGGAAGTATGAAGTTTAGTACAATTAAAGTTTGTATAAGGAAAGTATAAAACCTTTCTAGCTTTGCAGTAAAAAAAACTTTTTTTTACCGTTAAACGTTTTTAAACGTTTTTTAAACGTTAGTTTATAGAGTCAAGACACTCCGTTCTCCACTTTCCGCCTGAAATGAAGTCATTGCGTGTTGAGTGACAAAACTCATCGCCGCAAATGGAAATAATTTGAATACGATTATATTCCACCGAGTGGGAATCGAACTCACAAACAATCGTATTTACAGTAAGACGATCGACCCACAGCACCACGATGGCCTCTGCATGATCTGATGAATGAATTAGAAATACTACTTAAATTAACAAAACAAATATTACACACACTACCATGTGTTTGCCATACTTATTGTATGTCAAACACATATAGATAAAAAAGGACATATTTTACACATCAATAGATCTATAGTATAACTTGAACATATCTAATTCTTTTTAATTCATACTGACATAATCTTGCCATAGATAGGAAGCGAAGCACAATTTTCAGGGCTATATCAATGACAAGAACCTATATATATATAATAGCAGTACAGCAAATCCATGACATTTATCAGGATGAAAAGTAATCTATGGTTTAATACACGTAAATAAACTGTGAGCCAAATTTTATCTAAACTCTGTTATCAGGTGTTTTTTTTTTCGTAATTGAGTAAAATAACAAAGTTTTAACATCAAAATATTTTTCTCTTAATGCATCTGTTTACTTTATTTTTGACTATCCTGTACTACGTATATATTACTATTACAAATAATTATGTTTAATTGATTTGAGCTGAAAAAAAAACTGTCGGGATAATAAAGGAATAATAAAGAGAATAAAATCAATATTTTAACTAAATATAAAATAATTTTTATTTCAAATTGATTAATTTAATAAATTATTAATAAAAAAAATTCATTAAGAACAAGTATAGTGGCACAATTAATGGGGGAAATGCTAAGTAAAATCCAATCAAAAATACAAATATGAAAATAGGAGCCAAGTTCAATACTAAAAACATACGTATTTGTTGACTCATCTAACAAAAGAACATAGTTCTATAAAGGTGCCAAGTTCTGTAGATAATCCTGAAATTTATGTCCATATAAACAAATAAGTTTAACATCAAGGTTTGTTTTGGCTAGATTTTGGTAATAAGCCATAACTTAAGAACTTTACAATACACGTAGAGCAGAATTATAGATATAATTAATATAGTACAAACAATGATTCTTTAAGCCTCGAAATAATATACTTGCTATAAGATATAGTGTTATTTTTTGAGCTTAACGCTTTATATCGCACATCTGGATAGGCAGATAGAACTTTGTCTTGTCACCAGAGTGGCGAAATGAAAATAATTTAAATATAAGACTTCCCCCGGGTGGGATTCGAACGCGCAACCGTCGTTTAAACAGTTAGACCCTGTCCCACTGCGATTTTAACTCATTATAAAAATCTTATAATAGCGCCAAAGTAAAATAAATAACGCCAAAGAAGTGCCTCTTAAACAGCAACTTATCGACATAATAAATGATACACCTTCAAATTGACAGAAAGGGCCTACCGTGCGAAATAAGCTTACAAGATATCAAAGGTTCCGGCAAGGTGTAGCCCAAATGTAATGGGTACGGATCGACGAATCAATTCGTTCAGATATGGGTTTTTTACCATGTTTTTCCTGTTCCACCTTCATTTCTTTATCGTTTATGATAAAAGACATCTAATACTGAGATCTTAGTTCGGCGTTTCTTAGAAAATCTACTGTTAGTTTGCTCTCTATTTTTGTTGGTATATTTCCTTTTTCATATAAATATTTGAATTTTTTCCTTCAAAAGCTTAGTTTACTGTAAACGCGATTGGCTGTGTGTTAGATATCCAATCATGGGAATGATTATATTTAAATTATATTCATTTCTCGTTCTGGTAAGATAAATCGCGGTGTTAAATTTCTCCGAACGGAAAGAAGTGTCTTGACACTAGGTTCTCTCTGTGTACCTAGCTATGCGGTAAAAACTGTGATGCTGTATAACTAATATAACTTGAAATTAGTGTAGCATTGTTGTAAAATATCTATATCATCATAATATACGAGTATATTATCTCAAACAATAATATAACAAATTGTTCCTTTCAGAAACATACATTCAAAACTTAGAGTAAGTTCGATAGGGATAACAGGTAGAGGGTTAATATTTTTTTTTTTCTAAAAATGCTTGCAATTCAGCTGGAAGCTCTAGTATTGGACTCTTTGTATTTTTATTTTTTAACACTTGTTTATTATCGTTTCTTATTTTTGTTTGTTTCACCGGTTTTAGAGTAATATTTTCAGTAATGACTTGAAGACGAGGAGGCTTTGTATATAGTTCTTGCAAAGACGATCCGTCTCGAGGCGTATACGGCAAAACCACAGTTAAAGTAGGACTGGATTTTGACGTAGATTCTACGCGGCTCGATGAAACAGATACTGCGTCGTCACCAGTAACAAAACTGTTACTGCTTAGTTCCAAATGCGAAAGCTGCGTTGCAATTTCATTATCTTGTAAGTTTTTATATTTTAGGGAGTCTGTAACTTTTTTTGATTCATTTTTGATAGGACCCGCTGAAGAAGTTCTTACGTTGTTAGATTTGATATTGGGTAATGAAGTACTTCTTGCATCCTCCGATCTTATATCATTTACCAATTGTATAATTTCTTCTCTAGTTAGTCTAGGTAGTAGAGTATTCGATTTTAGTATGCTTTGAACTTGTTGTACTGTTTTCTCGACATCTACAGCAGCTTGTGTTAACATAAGTAATGCCGATGTGACGCAACACCAAAACAGTTTCATGATCTGAAAAATAAATAAAAATACTAATTAGCTTATGAAATATTGTTAAATTCACGTTTATATTAAATATGTATGAAAAGAACCTGAAAGAACATAATAATTGTATGTTTGTTATATGATATTGATATGTATGTAAATAAAATAACAGTTTCAGACAATAGGTTACGTTTGAAATGACTAAGATTTTTATTTTGCATTTATAAATATCTAGCGTTTTATCCAAGATTGTTCACGAATCCATCACCATTGCATAATTGGGACACATCTTAAAAACCATGATAATAAGGCAGCATTAAATAATAGTTTGTCCTTAATACTTCGACTAAGTTACGCACAGTTAAAGAGTTTAATGATGCATTTAGCCGTTTGGTATGTATGTCGTGTGCTTCGTTACTATATAATTATCCTTAGATCAAACCAGTAAAAACTACTAAAAAAATCGCCTTTAACTTTGATTAACATAATTAGCTACTTCTTATGGTCGTATGTTGTGAAATACAAATTTGTATAGTAGTCAAAAATGTATAGTAAATGTTATTTTTATTATATATATTTTAACAATGATATGATTTTAACAATGAAGTGAGTTTTGCTTGTATTTTGCACGTTTAAGGAAAACCCACAGTATTCAAGTTTTGTGCTAAAAACTTTAAACCTGTGAAAACTGAGTCATAAAAACAGATTATTAATAGATATAGCGATATGTTGATTCATATGCAACTATATAAGAAAATGTATGCTATAGAAGTATAGTATAGCTTTCACTACTTTTCTCTCGCGGCTTTGTTCTTTGCTTAAAACAATAAAATTGCTCGAAATTAAAAAAAAAATACAAAAATAAGTATCCTATCATCCCAGAACCTTAAAGTATCTCTATATGAAATGTTATCACAACCGGTTCATCGATTTGGCCATGATGACGTCACAGTCTGAGTTCTTTCGCATTAATAATATTAGTATGGATATACATGTATATACATACATATGTAAAATTTATATAATAGTATATATGTTAGGGTTAGGAGGAGCACCGTGAGGCCTATCTGACAGTCCGAAGTCCCACATAACCACGTCCGAGTCCCCAATCGGGCTGGTATCCGATTTTCTTACGTAAAAAAAAAACTAACTACTAGCTAATTGGTATTCAGCGTGCAGTGTTGCAACGAGGCCTTTCTCACGTCTGTAATGGCCTTTGACATGCCTATAAATATTACAAGATATTTTGTTACTAACTATTTTATACATGTATACGTTAAGTATCTTTAAAGGTTATAAAAAATTATCAAAAACGTAAATTGACTTCAATCTTCATACTTGTGTCATCGACAATCAATCAACTTTTTTGTTAATTAAATATGATATAAATTAAATTCCACGCAACTATGAAATTTAAACGATATCACATGAGAGGCACTAGCTATTATATAACAAAAGAATCGTCAAAATTGGTTCACCCAGTAAAAAGTTAAGCGGCGCATAAAAAAACTGCAGTCGAATTCAACAATTCCCCTTTTTTTGTAGTCGGATAAAAATAGAAAAAATTATCGAATTGATATTATTTTCCATAAAAATAATAACGATAAAAAGGGGTTTACAGTTAATATGTTATTGTAGTATTTTGCATATTGAAAATATTCATATGAAGACAGTTTAAAGCTTTAAACTCGTATTAAAGTGTTTATCTCTCGTTTTTTATTATCGTTTGATTCTTTTTGCGGTCTTGGGCTATGGAGTTATATTGCTATGATTGTTTTGAAATTTTACACTTCACCTTGTTGGTCTTCTCCCTCTGATAAGAGAGGTTACGATTTAAGTAAGAGGTTCATCAGTTACCATTCTTGCTAATATTTCACGAGGACACGACTTACATAGAAACAGTTTACAGTTAGACGCTGTCGCACAGCTCCACGATGGGCTCATGTATTTTTATTTCAAAAAATACATTCAGCTTTGAATTTATTATAAATATTTTATTTATGTATAGAAATTAGAAACAAAAATTAATTATTACATACAGATTAAGAAGTGTTCGAAATAAAATAGATACAAATTTAACGAACAAAATTCGCTAAAATTTATGATATTGTAATCTCTAAAACAATATAATAATTCATTTTTAGACTCTTAGTAAAGCTCATTGTCCTTCGCTGAAGGGATGCTTTACCTATTTCAGGAGTGAAAGCTCCATAATACGTTATACGTTTTGTTTTATAAAAGTACAAGTTTACAGGAAAATATTTTTATTTGTTGGCAAAGTTTTTTAGTTGTTATCGTTGTGCAGTTGGGTACTATATAAATATATTCGGCTATTCTGGGTTCAATTCTCAATTTAAATTTTGTTTATATTTAAAACATTTAAGCTTTCCTAGTTTAGGCAAAGAAGGAGCTTCTGCACACTTTTTTCCGCAACCAACGCTTAATTTTCAACCAGAATTCGACACACTCAGAAAACCATTAATTAGATACCGAACTTGCTACCATTGAGTTTATATTCAGAAGCACTGCATCACGACTTCTACATAGTTTACAATTCTATATAGGTATAGAGAGAACAGATCGATCAAATATTTTTTTAACACCCAGCCATATACGTTTTTTAGTATAATAAGAATAACCGTGATATATTTATTTGCTTGTTTTTTCACACGAAACAATGTCAAGTACAAACTTGAACGAGTTACTCGTATGTCCATATATCTAACTCCGTTTTCTAACATATTTTTATATCTCTCTAATAACATATTTTTAGAAAATGTATAAAAATTTGAACGCAACGGAATTCAAACCCGGGCCTTTTAGAAATCGTCCAAAAAGGTTGGACTTGTTTTCCAATTACCTAAGTGTGTGATTTAAATATGTCAAAATGTATCTCTCAATGTTATAGCTATGTACATAACTGCCAGCATTTGAAATTGTTCCTTTGGTTTCAATTGAATATTTTAATAAATATTTAAAATAGTAACAAAAATTTAAATCACCGTGGCACAGTGTGAATGCGTCTGACAATGGTTGTGAGTCGATTCCCTCTCAGAGCAGTGTTGATATTGAAATTATTTTAATTTTTTCGCTTTGGTCTCTCTTTGCTAAAAGAAATAAAAATTTTTTTTAAAAATATCAAGAAAATATACCTTACAAATTTAAGATCATAACGTACCGTCAAATGGTGGAACCATTATAATAATGACAAGGCTTGGTTAGGTTAAGTAAAACTCACTTAAGTAAAATATAGATGGAGTTGCAATTGAACTCGTCCGTTCGAAGGGTTCGTAAATCAGGTGGTAGCCGGAGTTATAGCTAGGTCTGTCATTATCTATTAAACACCTGCATAATTCCAAATAGTCATCCACTTAACCGACGACCGTGTTTAAAAAAAATAAACGAAATAAACGATTTCATATAGAAAATATATGAAATAAGCAGTTCTATTTTTATTTCTTGGATTCACTTTGAACCAATTATTAAGAACTATATAATTGCATCGTGGCGCAGTGTGTCTGGCTGTAAACGCACTTGGTGATAGATTCGAAGCCAATTCAATTGATTATATTTCAATTATTGTTGTTTTCAAGCTCTAGTAAGACAAATGAATGTACTATACAATTCCAAATTATCAGCCTAGGTAGGTTGATGGAGCATAAAGTATATGATTATAGCCTGCCTTCCTCAGAATAAATATTAAACGATTGTAAAGAATACTATAAAATTATAATATTCTAAACATTATTAAAAAGATATATATTGTTTTAGATTTATATTTTTTCCACCCCAGCAGGGTATCCAGGGAGAACCTAGTGTCAAGACACTCCGTTCTACATTTTTCACCCTAAGTCAAGACATTGAGTTTGGAGTGGCAGAACTGACTGAACGCAACGCTCAGTCATACTAGAGTAGAGAAATGTACAAAATTTTGCCACAATTGTTTCCCCGAGGAAAGATCGAATCCACAATCATCACGTTTAAAGTCACTTTGTGTCATTACTTAAAATATGGTAACTGGTACCAGAATGAGACCCGAATTTACAACTACGTCAAAACTACATCACCGACAGTCAACCGTTCAATCATGACATTCATATCTTGTTCCAAATTCAAAATACACATATATATTTTTAATTTTTAATACACAAATAAGTAGGTTAACTCGTTCAAAGGAACAAAATACTACAAGCTAAATAAAAGACATTACTTTTGGCTGGACGTGTGCCAGAAATTTGCCGTATTTTGTCGACTTGCTCGGCGAAAATAAAATACAAATGGGTCCGGTTGCTTTTTTCATGAATACCTGGAGTTTCTTATTTTTTATATTATGTAAAATTGTTTGCACTTCTTAAATTAAACGCTTAATTTAGACCCAAGAACTAACCAGGTTTTTTTTACTAGTGTTTCTATACTAGACCTTTTTATATAATTAAATCACTACGTTCTCAAGTTTTTTTTTTTTTTTGGAATGTTCCAATAGTTTAATTATATTATATATAATATAATAATTATCATTCTATAAAATTTTTCCATAAAATTGTACTTAAAATGCATATTTGTACTATTTTTATGCATAACATATAAAATTTTAAGCAAATTTTTCTTTATTCTATTTTAGTAGCTTTAAAATCTAGATTTTTTCAGCGTCACGCTTTTGCCCCACTTACACAGAACCTAGTGTCGTGACACTCTTTTCTCCACTTTGTCGAATTCGAGACATTGTGTGTTGAGTGGCGGGCCTAAACACCGCGCTTTGTGTTTTTCGCTAAAGCGGAGAAATGAAAACAATTTAATTATGATCGATCGATCGAGTGGAAATCGAACCCACAACTAGTCGCGGTTACAGTCAAATACACCTACTGAGCCATGACGACCTCGATTTTTGTTCAACATAAAAAAACTAAGCTTAGCTTTACAAACAAAACATCTAATATATTTTAGTCGTGTCATATTTCAAAATGACAATTCTCCAAGGAATTATTGTAAACTTAATTGAAAGTTAAAAAAGATTTGTACCCGCGCCTATTCTTGAACATCTTGAACGGTTTTCAATAGGCGCGGGTTCAAAAATTTTTATACGTTTTCTAAATATATCTTTTTCAATTTCCTTAGTGTGCGAATAACACTTTAAAAAATGTTAAAAATATATATAATTGAAAGTTATTTAATTAATACCTACATGGGAAATGAAGTCTTAGAAAGGTACTCTATACTAAAACAATAGAGTATAAAAACTCGCAAAGTACTTGCAGGTATATAAATTAACAGTTGAATCGTTTATTACAAAGGGTATTGTTTAAGCGCGCATTAAGAATATACGTACGTGGGCTTTTCTTTTATTTTCGTTTATGCGATATATTATTTTAAAATATAATAATATTTTAAACTGGATTTAACGATTTCTTTATTTGAAAACGTGTCAATTATGTATATATAAAGGGAGCAAAGAAATACAGTCCGTTTTATGAACCGACTTGATTCTTGCTAGGGTTTATTAAAATACGAATGTTAGTTCAAACTCTGAATAGAATTTTAATACAGATATTACTACTTTGTTATTCACTATACTAGACTATGCTAGTGATGCAGCGTTCAATTACGAAATTAAACACGCAAGTTCTAAAAAGTATATTTTTCGAAAACGTATAACAATTAGAACGCAGCGGGATCGAACCCCCAACTCTTCAAAACCGTCCAAGTTCAAAAAATTTGAACAATTTCCTTAGTGTGTGAATAACACTTTAAAATGTTATAAATACGCAAGTTTGTAGCTCAAACTACATGGTTTCTATTCTGATATGATAAAAGTTATATTAATCTTAATTGTAGTTAAATTATATTATTGTTAGAGGCCATTGGTTGTGGATTCCATTTCCACTCGTTAGAATGATTTTATTTAAATGATTTTCGTTTCTCCGCTCTGGTAACTAAGTTCCGCCATTCAACACGCAATGTCTCGATTACGAAAGTGGAGAACGGAGTGTCTTGACAGTAAGTTCTCTCTGTCAGCTATACGAGATAAGTGTAAAGCTGAAAATAAAATTAAATCTTAACATTTAGCTGTATTATTTAAAAAAGTCAATGTCTTGTTTTATTTTGTTTTAATTTAAAATTTGCATGCGTCTCATTATATGCCGTTTCTTTAGTTATATCCCAATAATTAGGATATAGGCAATTTTTTACAGAGTATTCTGCTAGGACTAACCTTGTCATAAAACGCCATAATAAATGGAATAGTCGCCATATTAAATACCTACAATATTTTTAATTAAGGAGACAGACAGTCCGCTTCATCTTTCAAGCAAATTAAAAAATTACTAACCACTTGATCTTAGTCAGTCAGTCAGTTTTTAGTATTGATTTATTATAATTTTCTTTAATCGCATGTTAGAGTTACATAGTTGGTTTGTTGTATGTTGTTTGTATGTATTTTGTTATATATATATATTTTTTTATTTTAAGTTTTTTTCTAATGCTACTGTTCCGTTTTTATATATACTATATATTATTATGCGTGGTGAGTTAGTCTATAAGTGAGGTCCATAATTATTATATATTTTAAGAATGCCCTTTACTATAAGTAACATTATTGTATACAACGTGGCCTTTCTAATTAATAAAAAAAAATAGAAGATATCTACTAGTAGCTGGTCTCTGTCTATCCTGCTATGCGGCATA
Source organism: Podotricha telesiphe (assembly GCA_038994665.1). Lineage (NCBI taxonomy): Eukaryota > Metazoa > Arthropoda > Insecta > Lepidoptera > Nymphalidae > Podotricha > Podotricha telesiphe. Next base: position 10,083 of record JAOYRR010000597.1, read on the forward strand.
AAGGTGAAGCTAATTTTTTTAACAATGATTAAATGATAAAAATAAAAATATTATGACATATTTAGAAAACTTATAAAAATTTGAACGCAGCGAGATTTAAACCCGCGCCTCTTGAAACTCTGACCGCTAAGTCATGCGTTCTATATTCAGCTACTTAGAAATTCTTATACGCTTATTACAACTTATATTTGTTGTTAGCATCTCTGTAGATATATATTTATATTAAGAAGAGAATATTATTTTAAAAATTAAAATATAAAATCAAAATAAAAAAAAATATATATAAGCAATTTTAGTATTTGACAATGAAATATTATAACCAGTGTTTTATATTCTTTATATTAAATTAATAATAACATAAGAAACTATTTCAATCTTAAAACGCGTAAAAACTTATACAAGCGACAGTGATGTAAACAAACTGAAAGTGAAAGTCAGTCAACAACCTGTTTGATACTTTGTAATGAGCTATACATTGCTGTTTTAATGCGAAACTTTTACATTAAATTCAAGTCTAAACATCAATGGATGATATTTGACATTTAATCACGTATCAAAAATGTGTGCGGAGATTATTTTAATTCATATTGGCTGCGTGTAGAATATATAGTAGGTATAATAGTAACAATTTATGTAGTATAGTATAGTATATATATTGCATAAACAAAATATCTCCATTTAAGATTATTAAGGAAAAATAGAGGAATGTTTATATTTAAATTATTTTTATATCTCCGCTCTGGTACCTAAGACAAAGCGCGGCGTTGAGTTGCACATTTCAACACGAAAAGTTTCGGTTTCTTAAACAAGACTTAAGATTTCGCATTATTAATTATTATCATCAACTAAGAGTAACGTTGCCGTTAAATATAATATGTACGACTAAAGTGTATATCACACAGATTACACAGTCAGTAACCATCAAACTACCAACGAACTATCAAGTTTGCTTTGTATTTAATATATTAATTTATTGCATATCTAATGTATGATTAAAAAAATAAGGGACTATGCAAAATTTCATAGTACTCTCTGCATAATTTGTGTAAAAAGCGGTCCAAAATAATTTCATCCAATATTAATACAGGAGTAGGAGTAGGAGGAGGAAGAGTAGTAGGAGGTGTAGGAGTATTGATTTAATTTAAATTATAAGTGTAGTAAGGTAGACTAATGAGAGGGCTACATCAAATATTTTTACATGTGAAGTGGACGGGTGAGCTCAGGGCATGAGCGTTGATTGGCTCACTCGACCGCTTTTGCAATTCATCGATAATCATACACACTACCTACATCCGAATGCCCAAACTAATTTTTACTATATTAATTTCACGTTTTATAAGGTTCATTTATAAATGTAAAATGTTATATGAAATTTTACATTTCAATACGTATTGCAATTTCAGAAATATTATTTTTTACACTTAGACAGCGTTTGAATGCTAACGCGATTGGTTGTGGGTTCGATTTCAACTTTTAAATGATTTCCAATTCTTATTTCTCCGATCGGGTTCTAAGAAAGTCCGAGTCGAGTGAAAAGATTTCGGGCAAAAATAGAGAACGGCACTCCGTTTTTTGTGAACTAGGCCTCTTAATATTTTCTTGATTCCACCGTAGTCAACTTTCTGCCAGAATTGGAGATATCATGTTAAGTGGTGGAATTTACTGTCGCGCATTAAACATGGTGTTTATAACAACCAGAGCGGAATCAAAATAATTTAAGTATGATCGCCCACCAAGTGAGGTTCGAACCCACAACCAATTACGTTTAGTCAGTCGATGTCCCACTGCGCGATAAGTTCATTTTTGCCAACAATAATGTTAATGTTTCATATAAAGTGCAATAAATAATATACAACATATCTATACGAAATTTGAACATGTTTAAATTGTTATTCTCAGACTTTTCCGAAAACGTTCCAAGTAATTAACTAAGCGGGATTCAAACCTGCACCTTTTCATAACCTCTATCCTGGAAGAAACGTATGGCTCAGCGATCAAAGAGCTTTGCGGTTTCTATGAGGCGCGCGTTCTAAAACGCTCAAAATTTTGTACGTTTTCTATACTATACGAGTTTTAAATTATATAAGCATAGGTATAATTATATATATAAACTATTGTAATGTCACAATAAAGAAATATCTAACTAACAATATGAATATTACCAACGAAGATGTTAATAGGTTAATATTGGATGTTGAAAATTTGCAAACCGCCATTTGAGTCACTCAGGTTATGAAATGCTTGACACACGAGTGCGTCAATATTTCATCTTAAATACTGAGCCTTGATAATAAATTGCAAGTAACATTTCTTTTATTTTTTTAAATACACAATTGAGGTCGTCGTGGCGCAGTGCCAGGACAGCAGACTGTAAACGAGTTGTGGGTTTAATTTGAATTTGGGGACGTAATTAAATTATATCGTTTTCCGGATCTGGTAAGACAAAGCAAACTATCATAATTTAAAGGATGCAAATTAAAATTGAATAAATTATATTAATTATTAAATTATTAATTGAATTTATATATTTACGCAAACTGTATCCACTTTAAAAGATGCCATTTTGCTTTGCGTTTTAATTATTTTTGTCTTACATATTTAATGTAATAATTTATTACAATCTAAATAAATAAACATATTATTTTATTATTACTCGAAAACCATTTCGCATTTTGTCTTAGTATCAACTCCATATTTAGAAGCTCGATTTAAAGCGTGTTGAGTTGCGGAGCTCGACGACGCGTTCGATCTTATAGGAGCGATGAAATTGTTTTAAATAATATTATGCTGGACACATTTGAAATCACGACCAAGTGTGGGAAATAATATCTACTAAACGAAGATGGCGTTATAATTTACGTTTGTATTTTGTTTTACGTTAATATATAAATATTTACCCGCGGCTATGACACAATGCGGCCTACTTTATTTTTGTTGATAAATGGATTGCGATTTTATCAGTGTAAGTGGATAAGAAATGCAATTTTCATTTTTGTTTGTTTCAACTGTAATAAACTTTATATGGAGCTTTCTTAATGCACATAGTCGCATAAAAAAAAACCTGTACAACGTATAGTTGTACATATATACGTTGCAGAACAAGCAGCGAAAACAATATTTAGAAACAAACAAAAAATTCAATGAAGCAGGATTTGAAGCTGCACCTCTTGAAATCCGTCTAAGACTTTTAGCCAACTAAGCCATACGTTCTTATCTAAGAAGCAGTTTCATATGCCACATATGTAATAAACAGATTTAAATATATTAAATTAAAAAGTTAGCGATAAGTTAGTTACCTAATCAGATAATTGCGTGTATCGAAAACATTTTATACAAAATATTATGTCTCCTTCTGAAAATCGAACCCAGGACCGTTGAGTAAGTTAGACTTTCTAACTGCGATGCACTATGGCATCGACTACAGAAGGTCTCTTGTTCCTTATTATGTAATTATCCTCATCATACGTGCTCACCTCGAGCTTAGTCTTGCGTCACACGAAATTTTGTATTCAAAATATATTTCCACATACTAATATTAAGAAAACCTCACAATACAATACAAAATGTAAAATATATATTTGTAAAAAAGGGGAAGAAAATAAAATGATTCGTTTATTTTACAATTAAACAGTGGTTAGTGCTATTTTTAATTAAATATTCAGCTTTCACTTGTCCCGCATAGTAGGGAGGGCAGAGAGAACCTAATCCATCACTCCGTTCTCTGCTTCATTTTAATTCAAAACAATACGTATTTTGTGTGGCGTAATTCAACGCCGCGGTTTGCCTTACCAGGTGATGGAAATGACAATCACTTGAATATTATTCTTCCTGATTAAAAATTATTTTTAGAATACGTATCATTATTTGAACAACGACAACAACAGGATTCTGGCTTAAAGTGGAGACCAAAGTGTCTTAACACTTAGTGTCTTATGTTCTCTTTACCTGCAATGCCATTCCAAAAGACTAAGTGATGAGTCACTGGGGACATACAGTATCCCAAACTAAATCTACAACTCATTTTGCCATTATACGAAAACTTTGAAATAAATTGTAAAAGCTATATTAATTTCTTAATCCTCTATTCAAATATGCTAATTAACCTGTCGGCCAATCTAAGTAATTTCAATAACAAAGACTGGCCCTTTCCGTTTAATTATACTTTGCATTATGTTTATTTAAAGTAAATTAAAAGTATCTTCTATATGCCTTATTAAATTTTTTCTTTTGTTAAATATTTATGTATGTACATATTTAATTAATTATTTTACGTTCAAGGTAATATTGCAATGAAAAGGTTTACGATCGGGTAAAATCAAGGCTTAATTTAACTTAAGAATATTGTTATCAGTGACTGAGTATTTAATTGTTTGAGGCTGGTGTAATTAATGTGGAAGTCGGAAAACGGAGTGTCATGACACTAAGTCTGAGTCAACCCTGCTATGTGGGATGAAGCTTGAAGCTTAAAAATAAATAAGCCAAGGGAGCTGGTGTCATCGTCACACAATGTGGAAGTGGTTAAATTTATATGCAACGGTTGTACAATCGATTATCATATAATAGGTTATCGATTAATCGATTCACATTAGAATGCTCTACCTTCCAAAGAAAATGTTTAAATCAAATGGAGAAAGGAGATTGACAAATATTAAAAAATAACTGAAAGGGAAAGGAAAGAGTGATTTCACATTGAGCTGTTTTAGTAATATTATGCACCATAGGCCAACGTGGAGTAGTGAGACGGACGTCTGACTGTAATTGCGGTTAGTTGGGTTCGAATCCCACTCGGAGGTATGACTATAATTAAATTATTTAATCATAATTATTTCATCAGGTAATGTCACGATTTCAGAAGGAAAGTGTAGAACAGTGTGTTTTGACACTAGAATCACTCTGTAAAATATATATTTTTATTTGTCACTGATTCTCTCCATATTTCAATTTGCGTCGCTTTCTTCGAGTATTTCAAACAATATATTTTTAGAACTTTTCCATGTAAGCTTTAAATATTAATTTAAAATTATTCTTGAATTTTTTGTTTGTTTAGCACTAAAGTACGTACTTCGGCGACCGCAAATCCTCTAATAAAGTAAACGGTAAAAAAGTTCAAAACATAAAAGTACTTTGCGAAGTTTGAATTTGAAATGTCTACTAAAAGTTTCTATTTCATAGAACATTATTTAATCTTTTGATTAATTAATTCGTGAACAAACGTTTAATTTAAATATATATAAAATAAATAATAAGATGTTACACGCAATTTATAGCTTCGCGTTTTTTTCCGTATAATAGCTTAGTCAGAGAGAACCTAGTGTCAATACACTGATATTTACACAGAGTGAGAACTGAACCTACAACCATTACCTATATAGTCGAATGTTGTACCTAGTGGTTCTCATACATACATTTAACTTAATAGCAGAAAGAAATTACATTTTAATTTTATGGTAATATAGTTGAGATACATTTACTATTGTCTGGTGAAGGTAGAAGCTTCGATTAATATTCAGATTCATATTTAAACCATTTCATTTGATTTCTTCTACGAGTAGGTGTCAGTTTAAATTAAACGAATAACAATTTGCATACACTTTTGTATCGTCCAATTAATGTAAAACTAATGGCTCGGAAAGCATTTCGACCGAATGGATTCGTCAAGAAACTTACTTTCACTCATTTCAAATAAAAAATAATACAATTTTAATTTGCATATAGATGATCGTGGCGCAGTGGAAAAGTGACTGTATACATGATTGGCTGTGGGTTCGATTCCCACTCACGCTTTGTTGAGTCCCGCCTCTTATCACGTAATGTCTCGAGTTAACGCGAAAAGTGAGTGAAAACGGAGTGTTTAGACACTAGGTTCTCGCTGACTATCTTCCTATGCGGAAGAATTGTGAAGTGTTGTTCATACACTTAGGTAATTAAAAAACATTTTTAAACGTTTTCTAAATATACGATTTCTAAATATATGTATTTTTTAAAAGCAAATAGTAGTAATCCTGATGGAATTTAAACGATCTTAAACACATGATTAACCTTTACATATAAGAATTTTCAAATCGCGCTGTGTTCAAACTTTTCAATACCTACACTTCTATGTAAAAAGAAGGGCTTTTAGATAAATAATATTATTATGTTAATTTTCATATGTAATGCACTCGTATATCTTGACCTTTCAAACCAATCTAACCAATGCCTCAGTACGCATTAAACAGAGCGAAACAGGCTACTGATGCCTAAATAAGTTTTATAAATGTCTGTATTGATGTATTTTCTTTCAATCATGCAATAATAATTGTATATGTAATAATAGATGTAGCTTAAGTACAGTGGTTGATACTATTATCTGCTTTAAGGTCACAAGTTCGAATCCATTTTGCAACTATTACTATTGACGTGGAGCAGTTGAAGCTTGTTACCCGAAATTCCGAACTTATATATAATGTTATGTAAGTTCTACAAAACGGAGAAAGTAGAATAATATATCACTATTCATTAAGTTAATATAATTAAATATAAAAAGGCTACCACAGCGCAGTACGACAGCAACAGAATTTAAACGAGATTAGTTGTGGGTTCGATGCGGGCAAAGATTATTTTAAAATTATTTATGTTTCTCCGTACCGATCGAAAAGTCGAAACAGCGGTGTTGAACCCAGTTATGCGGGAAAATGTATGGAGCTAAAAAAAAATGATTACTATAATATAATACTCATACTAATTACACGAAAGACTCATTAAAGTTCGCTTTGTAGCTATTATCGATATAATAATGATACACTAATTGTTATAGCAGAGTATAACGTTAAATTATTAATTATAATTAAGTGTAGCTGTATAAGAGCGAGTATTATATCGCGATAAGCATTTCTACTTTCACCTGCACATAGCGTGCGACGCACTTTGCAATATGCTGCAAATTGCAAGATCATATTATCATAAAAACAACGATTGACCATGACCAATTATTCATTCAAATTGTTCAAATTAATACCATCGTGGGTTAATCCGAGATATATAACTACAGTAGTTCTGAGTTCGAATCTCGCTTGAAGAAATTTAAATTTAAATTTTTATGTATCATTGCTCTTGTTGGATAAGGTGGTATTGGGTTCCGACACCATTAAATAGATGTTAAGTGAATAACACGTATAATAAAATATATATTATATTAAAAATATATATTTTACTGAGTCCGAAATCAATTTTTTTTAAATAATCTTAAATCTTAGTTCAACAGCTGGATTACAATTAAATAAACAATGAAATTACAACACAACCTGCCTACCATATTATAGACAAATCTATTCACGATAATATAGGGCTGCTAATATGATTTAGTCAGTCACTTTCCTTTTATACACTATGTATTCTACTCATACCTAAATATTTTTTATGCCATCGATATATAGCTTTTAGATTTTTTACTTGTCAAATTTATGCTTTAAATTTCAATGCTTTTGGTGGCTTCAAAATAAGGAACTTAAAGTTAAAATGTACGCATTTGAAATTCACAATGATGAATTAGTTAATTAAAAAACTAAATTTTTACTTCTTCCCGCATTGCAAGGTTAGTGTCAAGACACTTAGGTGTTTCCACTCAAATTCAAGACATTGCGTGTTTATTCTTTCGTGTGGGAATTAAAGCTACAACTAATCGCGATTACAGTCAGACGCTGTGTTACTGCGCCAGGATGGCTTCGAATTTGAAGTTTAAAACCTGCTCCGTTCCTTACTCGATGGAATATTTATATGAAAATATTTTTTTCATTCCACATATTTTTAGACAACGAGGGACCCAATCTGATGCAACTAAATAAATGTTTTAAAAAATATTAGACTTGAAAGTTTGCTGATTTTTGGTACATTATGAGGAAATGTTGGTAAATGCGTGAAGCAAATTTATATGACCATCAGAAATCTTGACTTAGCGTCCTTTTTTGCTTATTATATTAAATTAAAACACAATTGAATAGGCCACAAAAACTTTCTTCATTAATTTTTCACGGTTTTTATACTACTACAAGAACTAATCGACACTTTCGTCAGAATTGTTGTAATATTGAAACAAAGTAAAGTCGTAAATTATATCTATTTGTTGGTTCTGATCTGGTCTGTGATGATAGTGTGCTTAATTCTCAGTTAAATTCTTTATATTTAAAATATTTTAATTTCATCTGACTGGTGGGATATAATATGTTGTCAGGAACTGCCAATCAGACAATATAACGTCTAAAACAGGCGAAAAGTGAAAAATAAAACCAACGCTAACAAAATTTCAATGATAATAAAAACATTGGGATATACGTACAATTAATAGAAATACCGTTTTTTTAATATTTTTCAATAATATTTATAACGTCATAAATATTTAGTAAGATAATATTCTTGTTAAAAAAATTACGGTAAATTGTCAGGACAACAAATTTTATATTACGAAATTTAAATATATTACTTGAATAAAGTGTAAATTTATACTTGACCTGATTACTCGTGTAATAATATATATATTGAATTTCAAATTCATTCTTTCAAACTTAAATTTCATTTGAAATGTGAAAGGATCTGACTATAAACGCCGCTGAAAGGAATTGTATTTAAATTATCTCAATTTTTCAACTCTGGTTATAGTACCAAGCGCGGCGTTGAGTTCTGCCACTCAACTCGCAATGACTAGGATTCGGGCGCACCGTGGAGAACGGAGTGATTTGACACTAGCGTATCTCAGCCTGCCCGGGAACGGGAAAAAAACCTACACCTGCTTTTGGAACAGAATTACATTTGATAATCGAATGTGTCAATTAGGATTCCTTACTATTGACTTGGCTTGGCTTTTTATGGGAAAGACATGAAGCTAACTTTGAATTTTTATTCATTCATTCATGATATATATTTTTTTAATTATTAAATACTTACTAGTTGATTGAGTAAGTAAAGTAGATTAAAAACATTGCCAATAACTCACTTGTACTTAAATTTTAATCTAATGTTTTAATCTATTATAATAAAATCCGAATACCTTACAAGAGTTAAACAAAATCAGCCTTAACAAATATAAGAGTCAATCACTTAATCGAACTACTACTCCCTCTTTTAAGTAGTAATTTTTTTATATCACTAATTTTATCACTCAATCTCACTAAATACACTACTAATATAGTACTAAATAAAACACTAAAAAACCTACCGTGTAAATATGCACCACTGAACCAAGTGAGACCACTCGCGACACTGGTGAGGTAACCGCGATTACTAAATCGCAGACAGTCATTACGATACTACTATTACTTTGGCTGCTTATAGTATAATTATTGGTTTCGTTGTATTAATGATGCATAAAAAATTGGACAACCTGGCGCAACTTAACGCCGCGTTTCATCTTATGAGAGCGGGGATTGAAATGTAACAGCTTCCCCAAATAGGAATTGAATCTACATTAATTGCTTCACAATCTGTCACTGTAACCTTTTTAGGACAGGTTAGGGTTGAATTTTTTATTTAAATTGGATAATAATTTATATTATAATATTACTTTAAGCTTCAAATTTTACAATTACAAATTCATTCTTTTACATGTCAATTCCCGTCTTTAAATTTAGAATTAAGTTTTGTGCATATTAAATTCATTGTTATGAGTCTCAAATTCAATAATCGAAACTTAATTTCGAATTATTTCTTTTTGAATGGATATATTTTGTACATCAAAATATATAAATATCAATGGATAGAGAATTTATTTTTTAAAGACCGAGGCTAAATACTCAAAAAGATATATAAAGCAATTGAAACACGACCTATGTTATAATTTATAACTGGCATTTCGTTCATTCGATATTTAGAATAATTTTCCTTGTTTAAAACTAAATATTAACTGAAAGTGGCACGCTTTTCCCGCATATCTGGATTGGCAGAGAGAACCTAGTGTTGCAAGTTGCGTGTTGAGTGGCGGATCTCAACGCCGCACTTTGTCTTATCACCAAAACTGTGAAATAAAAATAATTTTAATGTAAAAATTCCCGAATGAAAATCAAACCCACAACCACCGCGTCACACGAAGTTTCAAAAAATTATAGAATATTATTTCAAAATATATATTTAAGCTATAATATGAAGTTCTTTTATATTGTTATTCATTAGCTTGAATATTGCATATAAATACAAAAATAATTTGTATAACACGAGACAAAGTGAAAGTTACAATGCCATACGGAAGTGGCGTAACGTTATGTAAGGCAACCTTAAGTCGCTCCACGGATGCTTGATATGCGTGCGTACCACTTTTAGTGATAATATAAACATATATCTGAGACCTTCTTGGCGCAGTGGTTGTGTGTCCGATCCCTACTCAGGAGAATTATGTCTCGATTTCAAGTGGAAAGTGGGGAACGGAGTGTTTTGACACTAGGTTTCGCTCCGACTACCCTGCGACTAAAAGCGGGAAACTGGTGTCTATTTTTGTATCTTTTATGTTTTTATCTATCTGCAGTGTTCAAACACTTTTATATACATTGAGTATTCGATGGAGGAATTAAGTTTTAGTAATAAAAGTATTTTTAATATAAACGTACTAATTAAATACATATAGTGTGTTTGTACAATTACAAATATGTCTATTGAGCCATGATGGTGTCCATTGAAAATTATAATTTGTATATATATATATATATATATATATATATATATATATATATAGCTGGCGACCAAGCCTTTATACACGTGAGTTTTATTGTAATTTTCAATACTGTTAAAGAAAAACATTGTATAATAATCCTAATAAAAACTTGTTCTCTTAAAAAAAGTAGTATGTCGCATAAAAAACAATCTGGTTTAAAGACGGTGGTGACCGTGGGCGAGACTATAAAGGTACATATGCTCTATGCATAGTTATACAGGGAGTTCCCTAGCATACCTACTTATCTCATTATTTCTTGAACAGTAATTCAACAGCGTCAAAAGAAAAGAAGTATAAAAATTAACTCGTGTCAGACGCGAACTTACTACTCTACTCGTCCAAACTCTATTATAAAATAGAGTAATTGAAAATATAGACCATCTGTTTAGTATTTTAGATTACGTTAAAGCGAAGTATGTATTGTGAATGACAAATTCAATGCCATCTTCATTAAAACAGCGAAGCAGAAGCATGTTGAAAACAGATGCATTCAAGTTAATTGAACACGTGCTGGGGATTATTGAGTAGTTCTTGCTTCGTCAAACAATAGGTACGTCAGTTCCTTGAGACGAGGTTTCAAGAAATATTATTTAGATTGTTAATTTAAGTGTTTTTTTTTTGTAACTGAAATAATTAACAGCTTTACGCTTTTACCGACATAGCACTCAGTCAAAAACAACAGTTTTAAGAGTAGAGTAGAGTAGAGTAGTAGAGGGCGTAGATTGAGTGAGAAGTGAGAGCCCTTCTCACTTGCTCTACGTCCAAAACCGTGAAAATGCATGTTGAATTGGGACTCAATACCACGCCCCTATCTTAGGTACCAGAGCGGCGAAATAAATATATTTTAAATATAATCGTTAACCCGAGTGGGAATCGAACACACTACCAATTGCGTTAACAGTCGAATGCCATTGCACCACGATGGATTTGAAGTAATTAACGATCTGTATTTCTTATGTCAGAAATTTATAATAAAATTTCCAGTTAAATTTAATGCTTTGAGCTGTGATGATCTAAAAAACCAATGTTAGAAACTTTATTTTTTTGTTGGTCTATAAATAAAGTAAATGAAGTAACTGGGTCTTTATTTCATTGTGCCACAATACAATACAATATTATAATGAAGAATTTATTTATATTCGCCTACTTCAATAATGTAATTATTTTTAATCCATTCAAGAGACACTTAGTAAACGTCGCTGTCATACACAAAGCTGCGCGCTCAATTCATTTGATTTACAATATATATTTCTTATAATATTTTTTTTATTTTGCTTTCAGCTTCATGCTTTTTCCTAGTTCTAAGGCACTCTCAACTTTCGGTTCTCCGGTTTCCGCTTGAACAAGAAACGGTTTGTTGAGTTGTGGAACTCAACGCTGTGATTTGTTTTAATAGAGCCTAAAATAATTTTAATATATAACCATTTAGAAAGCGTTTAAAAATTGGAACGCATCGGGATTCGAATCTGCGTCTATTGGAAACCGTCTAGGCGCTCTGACCGCTAAGCCATGCGTTCAAGTTGTCATAATTTTTAAGTTGTCATCATTTTTCAACTTCCTAAGTGTGTGAATAACACTTTCAAATTTTAAAAATAACTTTTATTTTAATATAATTATTCCCCCATGTTGGGATCGAGCCCACAACAATAAATACTGATTTGGCAAATTAAGAGCCTAATGCGCCATTCAATAAAAAACATAAATTCTAAAGCCAGCTTCTAAATACTTGTAGAAGGACCATTCACGAGATTATTGACTTCATTTCGTAGTTCGCATTGACAGATAAAATATTATTTGCGATTTTAGTTTCAAACATCATTCAAAATGATGCCAAGATTCAGACGTCTTCATGGGCGTAACATACAGTTTTACGCTTTTTTTCGCATAGTGAGAGAGAACCTAGTGTCAAGACACTCCGTTATCCGCTTTCCGCCCGAAATCGAGATGTTGCTAGTTAAGTGGCGAAACTCAACCCAGCGCTTTGTCTTAGGTACTAGAAATGTGGAATAAAAACAATTTAAATATACAGTCATGCCTCATGCCTCACGAGTATCGAAAATACAACCAATAAACATTTAAAATATACTCTCAACCCATAAATTAGATATCAGCTATATAATTTTTTCAAATAATATACAATTTTCACTTAAACCACACACACACAAAGGGAAACAATTGAATTCCTGTCGCAAGCATTCTGATCACACTAGGTGCATTATGTCGATTACAATGATTAGGGAGATCTCAAAGGACCTATGCCATTAGTCCATTGCCGGATCACGAGCTTAGAATAGCTTTATGGAGCTATTATCATTACATTAACCGATTTGGTAATTGACGAACGCTAGATATGTTTTTTTTTAATATTTTTAAGCTTCATTCTAAAAGCCAAGTGGCCGACTCGTGGTTTATGGTCGAAGTGAACTAGACAATTATAGTTTTAAATTCTATTATAGTGAGAAACGGAATACGCTGTAAATTTTCTTTTAATCTACGTTAGGTCATCATAATGAGGTTCATACAATATACTTATATAGTCGTCGTCGTATATATATAGCTCCATAGCGACTATATAGGTAGTACCTTGCTTTTGCTATGTATATAAGAAAATTTATTAATGCTCGAAAAAATATATATTAAGAATGAATAGATTAAGAAAACGTTATTAGTTAATAATATTATGACGTTAAAATGAGCATATACGAGATCATGATTGATAAGCGCTCCGTTGAGTTCGTCCACTAGACACGCAAATTGTCGGTTTCGGGTAGAAACTGGAGAATAGAGTGTCTCCGCACCAGGTTCTCTCTGTATACACGTTTGTAAACACTAAACTAGTGTAACCGTTTTCCTTTACGACATCACTCAATAATATGTTATCTGGCTAAAGATACTACAAACTATTGAGTAAATTACAAAACTTAATTTTACATACTTCATGTAGAATGCCTCGTTAGACGTTGAATGGAGATGATCTAGAAACTAACGAACTAACTAGAAACTTTAACAGCATTTAATAGATTATCAAGATTGTATTTTCACTAAGATGATGACAGGTGACCAGAATTACATCTTGTTACCATACCATACAATATTCGGCACATGTTTTCTTCCGCGTACCAGGGGGTATTCAAAGAGATTCTAGTGTCAAAACACTCCGTTCTCAACAAATGATAAAAAATTTTTACGATTTATTTACAAAATACACTTGTACGATTAATGCGTAGGTTTTAAGGAATTGATTCGCATATCAGTCACTTGTCAACTTGGGTGATGGTATTCTATGCCTTATTTATACAGATGGAATACTGCCACTGCCCAAATACATTATATTAGTCACCTTTATAACAAAGTTAATAAAATATACAACGTATGGAATATTTTTAATATTTTTTAAAGTGTTAATCACACACTTAGGAAATTGAAAAATATATGCATATAAAAAATTGCACGCAGCGGGATTCGTACCCGCGCCTCTTGTTGTACTGTTGCCAAGAGGCACGGGTGTAACTAGTTACTGTGCATAGTTTAAGACAATAAACATATATATTTTTTTAATCCGTAACCTTGAATTCTTTTTAGAAATACATCTTGTCTCGTGGTACACAGCTGATTCAGGCTATGCCCTATGCATAGGCTATGCATAGGATGGAAGTAAGGCCCTTACTTCAAATAGTAGTAGTCAAAGAGAACCTAAGCGTTCTCCACTTTCCGCCCGAAATCGAGACATTGTGTGTTGAGTAGCGGACCCATCACTGTGCTTTATCTTGTTCCCGAGCGAATAAATGGATGTTATAATTAATCATTCCTCCGAGTGGGAATTGAATCCACGACTAATCCCTCAGGCCTCACCATCAAATCAATTTGATAGCATTTCATCAGTATTTTAAGGTTTTAAGGTATATATAAGGGGGTGTATGACGGGCTATCCCCTTCATACACCCCCTTAGGTATCTCGGTGGTGTGTCTTTATACGAACCAAAGTAACCTATTATAAAAACAGACTTGGAGAGATTCCGATTTAAATATCAGAAATGAATATGTAACCAGCATTCTTAATAGCTCTCTAGTAATAATAATTAGAGTTTTCGTGTTGACCATCCTAGCGTAGTTGGTGTCTTCGGGAATCTTGTACCACCATCACCATGTACCAAGACCACCGTCCAGCATGGAACTTGTCTCAATGGCAATTGAAACCGCGCCTCCTGAACGCATGGCTTAGCTGTCAGAGCGCTTGAACGGATTTCAAGAGGTGCGGTTTCAAATCCCGCAGCGTTAAAATCTTTGTACATTTTCCAAATATATGTATCTATCTATATCTTCTTTGTTAACAGGTACGCTTTGTGTACTATTGGGTTTATTTTATTTTGTTTTTGATGTTTTACAACTGTTTAATTAAAATTGGTTTTATCAAGAGTTTTTATAATTGAGGTTTAAATGTCACTTGATTATATATTAGGAAGTATTTCTTTATAGTAAATACTTTAATAAAAATAAAATTAACATTAAATATTTTTTGATATTTTAATCTTTATTAAGTTAGACAAATGATATAATATTTTATTAAGAGTACATTCCTTATTACAACATGCAATAGGATATTTTGCTAAAATTTAAAATTGTATGTAAGAAATTTAGTTTACATACTAAGCAAAGAGCCGAGTAATACTCCACCGAGTGGGAATCGAACCCACAACGCTGTACCACTGCCAAGTTGCCAAGTTCAAGATGACAAAACCAAAAACGTGAATTTGAAATTCAAAAAACCTTCATTAAGGCGAAAAAGAATTAAAAAACTATAATAATAACTATTAATTAACACACTTCTCGTGATGCCCGGTCATATTAGGTAATACGATTTACAACAGGGAAATTTATATTGGTTTTATGATGCCCAAAATCGGCTTGAATTGGACTAATGTAGGCAAAACCCGTAAGAGGGTCGCTAATTAATTGAGCTATTCATCAAGTTATCTTTCAAATAGGGAGTATAATCATAAAATTTGGCACACTGCCTTATCTTAAGCCCCAAGCAAGGGATAAGCAAATTTGCAAGGCTTAAGTAGCAAAATGTTCGCGAATTTCGCAACATCTAAACAACAAAATACCGACTTCGAGATTAAGATGGCTATAATATAAATATTTTTGTTTTGAAATTTAATTTTGAAATAATTATAACATTCTGTGAGGCTTTAAATGTTTTTTTTTGTGGTTTGCATATATTTTCGATTCTATAAACGTATTATTTTAGTACCTAGTATTCTTTTAACATATCCACTATTTATAAGTGGGTATTTATCTAGGTGCCTATTCCTAATTTCGATTCTTGTAAATCTATTGATCAATTTCGATTCTTGTAAATCTATTAACTGTGGTAGCAGTATCAATAGTTCTCTGCAAATGAAAATTTAAATATTGTCCCGTTGAATATTAAACGAATAAAAGCAGTAAGCATTACGCATTACATATATATATATATATATAGACGACAGACATATACAAGTACCACTACTTAGAGGCCATCGTGGCGCGGTGTGACGACATCTGATTGTAAGCATGATTGATTGTCTGTTCGATTCCAAATCGGGGGAATGATTATATTTAAAATATTTTTATTTCTCCGTCCCAGTACCGAAGACGAAGCGCGACGTAGAGTCCTGCCACACTGAATACGCAATATCTCGACTGTAGGCGGTGAGTGGAAAGTGGAAAGGGCATTTAGAGAGAACCTAGAGTCAAGACACTCCATTTTCACTTATTTTTTAAATGTGTTATTTTTAAATATGAAAAATCGGAGTGTCTTAGCACAAGTTTTTCCATTCTATACGCAGGACAGGACATGGAGTGTAAAAATACTGAAATGTGTATCTACTACAATATACTAGATATTTAATAAATTTTAAATTAAGTCATTAGTAAATCGGTATTCTTTTTCTCCGCTTCAGGATTTTTCCCACATAGCATAGGGTAGGGTAGCATAGGGCCCGTATAGGGTAGCCATAGCAAACCTAGCGTCAAGATACTGTGTTCTCGACTTTCAGCCCGAAATCGAGACATTGCGTGTTATCTTAGGTGTCATCATATATGTTATCTTAGGTACAATCGTAAAATGCCGCGGTTTGTCTTAGGTGGTACCTAGCAGGCGGAGAAATGAAAATATTTTATAAGCATTATCATTCCCCTGAGTGAGAATCCAACCTAACACCAATCCAGTTTACAGTCATCCGCGATTGCACTGCGCCACAACGGCCTCACTTTTAAAAGTTGTATATACGCGTAAAAGTTATAAAAACTATTGTAGACTTCATAAGAAATTGCATTAATATTTTAGAGAATTTATTACAATATTTCAAACAAATAAAAACGTAGATATCACTAATAATAACAGGTATTGACAAGGTCGAAATTGTCAATTAAATGCGAACAGCGTATAAAGCTTAATTTCCGCCGCTACATTAACATTGTGATATAGAGCGAATACAAATACAAAAACTTTGGTGTAGTTTTAGATTCAGATTGATAAAATGAGGTGAGTAAAAAAGGTTTATGGAATTAATTTATACAATTAAACCATAATTATGAGTAAAATAATTAATATTTTTTAAAAGTAAAAAATTAAGTAAGCTTTATGACGATATGAATATTAAACACGAATGAATTAAAAGTGACTTTAAACTTTAAAAGTATAAATTTTAAGTTAAAAAAGGCAAATTTAATGAAATATAGGTTTGGATTATATAGATAACTAGCTGTGCCCGCGACTTTATACTCGAATTATAAAATAAAAATAGCCTAAGTTGCCCTTTATGACATCAATTGTCTGCCAGTGAAAGTCCCGTCAAAATAGATCCAGCCGTTTCAGAGGTTACACAGATAAAATTTTATAAAAAAATATATAGTAAAAAGCGGTTATTATAATATTCCAAACAAACACTCCAATTTTATTTATTTGTATACGTACGATACTAGTCATAATAATACACGAATTAAATCGTTAGTTACTTCAACAAATTAAAATGCTTGTCGTATAATATACAAATAAAACATTCAATAATTATAAACTTAAAAGCTCGGGTGCTTAATTATGTAAAATTAATTATATAATACCCTATCCAGGTTCAAAGACGGTAAGGAGTTTCAGAACGAAAAGTGGAAATACTTCCAAGAAATTATTAATAAGCTTTCACTTACGAAATGGGCCAATGTTTCGTAATGAAAATTTATTAAAAAGCTTCCGTTGCCTAATATTTAATTTATACCAAAGTCAATATTACATTAGTCTGGAGATCCCACGTAAAATGGCTGAGGCTATTTTAAATTTAGGCTTTTGAGGAGAGAGTTAGTCGAAGTGGTTTCAGTTTCAATATATTTACATAAGATTTGTATAAATATGTATGTATCTTATAATAAGAGGGCATTGTGGCGCAGTGGGATAGCGTCTTAGTGTAAACGAGATTGGTTGTGGGTTCGATTCCCACTTCTCTGCTCTAGTAAGTACAAGACAAAGTGCGGCGTTGAGCTTCGCCACTCAACACGGAATGTCTTGAATTCAAGCGGGAAATGGAGATTGGAGTGTCTTGATAATAGTTTCTCTCTGATGAAAATCGTGAAACTATAAAGAAACTAAGCTTTTACTTGTATAGTACTTTTATTTAAATAAATGAATTTAGAATTTAAAACTACAAACTGGAAGTTAAAAAAGACCAATTCGGTGCGTAAAATTGTAAATCTGAATTTCAAAAGATGAATTTGATGTGTAAAATGATTTTGGAAATTGAAACATTGCTTTAGAATATATAGTCGTTTTCCTAATTATAACACACACACACACAGCAATATTTGGAGTACATTATGTTTTTAATAAAAAAATACTCTCCACTGGACAAGTTTTATACTAATCTCTCAATATCTTTATTTCTACTTTTAAATCCATTGTGTCGCAGTGGAACTACATTTAACTGTAAACACGACTGGTTATGGTTTCGACTTCCACTCGGTGGGATGATTAATTAAAATCTTTCATTTCCCATCTCTGGTAAAGCAAAGATATAGATTTCTGTAAGATACAAAGATATAGATTTCTGTAAGAAACACTAGGTTCTCTATGGCTACCCTGCTATATTTATACTGCTGCACTAATAATAATAATATAATGTGCAATCAAATATATCTCAAACGAGACCAGTAAGCTATTATAGTATAAAATTTCAATTTTCTGGTCACACTTTTATTTTTTCCGCATTCAGCTGTTCTAAGGTATAATCAATGAAATTTTTAAGTATCTATCGAGATTGTGTTCTCGATGTAAACTCTTTTGTTGGCTCGTATAAACTTTGTAATTGCGAATCAAAATGTTATCTATATAAAGTAAGCTTTATAACTTTGTTACAAGGACCCTGATTGGTGATTGGTTGATAATTTGACCGTAAGGTTTTATACGATGCGATTACGATTTAACTTAGATGGTACTTTAAGTACTTAACTTACTTAAGTTCAGAGATGTAATTAGTTCACAATACTTTAAAAACTTTTACAGATATTTTTGTTTCCAAGCATTTTTCCCTTATGTTAGAAGGTGTTCAAAGACTTCGTTCTAAACCACTGTCCTTTTTGAAGTATTGTCCCTAATCAGATCAATATCAGATATTGTCAAATTGTGACGAGTCATCAACCTTTTTGGTACCGATATTTTTCTCAACTCAATTCTATAATAAGCATAATATACTCGGTATAGTGGCGAAAAACATTCATATAATAGAAATATGTAAGTATTTTTAAGATTGTAAAGTGTTAATCACACACTTAGGAAATTGAAAAACATATTTGGAAAACGTTTAAAAATTTGAACGCAGCGGAATATGAACCCGCGCGCTCTTGGACGGTTTTTTTTCGAATCCCGCTGCATTAAAATTTTTATACGTTTTCTCAATATTTACTTCAATATGTAGATATTTTGTCGAATCAAGTCAAAAATATTTCGGTTTTAATTCCTGCCTTTTAGGTAAATAGGTGGAAAATGGAGGATAGGTTTATGAATAATAAGTTTTTCATTGCCGGCCATGCAAGGCGTAGAAGATGCGTGAAAATATTTCTTGTTTTAGATTTTGCCTAAGAATTTTTGTAAGGAGTATCCACTATATGCTTTTAGTAGTACATTATATATTATATCAAAAACCAATTTTCTTTTTCTTCTCTTCGACTAGTCACTGGACAATTTCTATATATATACAGACTATTTAAATTTTATTACTACTACTTTAAAAAGTTTTAATTTCTAAAATTAAAAGATTTACGTGTTTTTCGAACCAACTTGGCGCATTGGAACAGAGTTTAACTGTAAACGCCATTGGTTGTGGGTTCGATCCCTAATCGAGGGAATGGCTATATTCAAATTATTTTCATTTTCTCACTCTGGTAAGACAAACTGCGGCGTTGAGTACCGCCGATCTACAAGCAATAATTTAATTTCGGGCGGAAAGTGGATAATGGAGAGTGCTGACACTAGGTTCTCTCCGACTATTCTGTTATATGGGAATATGTGTAGTGTAACTGGTAATATTATATCTATGTATATAAAAAAGCAATACAAAAAATGTTAATTTAATTTCCAACAATCGTTTAATTATTAATTTCCGTGGAATTTAATATATTAGAAACATTTTGAGAGTAATTAAGCAGCAATAATGTATCCTCCAATTATAATTGATGAAATTAAATGCCAAGCTTAATAATTTATAAAAAGTATATATAGTCTTTATAATTGTTAAAGACATTTTTAGAAAACGTATAAAAATTTTAACGCAGCGGGATTTAAACCCGTGCCTCTTGAAAACCGTTCAAGAAATTTGTCAAAATCTCTCTACAGAGATGCTTACAACAAATATAAGTTGTAATAGGCGTATAAGAATTTCGACGCAGCTGGATTTAGAACGCATGGATTAGCGGTCAGAGCGCTTGAACGGTTTCCAAGAGGTTTTCAAGAGGCGCTGGTCCAAATCCCGCTGCGTTCAAATTTTGTACGTTTTCTAAATATGTATTTTTTCAATTTACTAAGTGTACAAATAACACTTTAAAAAAATGTAAAAAAAAATATACTTTATAATTATTGTTCAATCCATGCGAACTTAGTTACTAATCAGTTCAAATCTCATATATACAATGCTCTCTTGAAAATACACTGGTAAAGTACCTATATAGACGGGTATAAGATATTACCAATCGTAAGCTATAAGCAAGGGCCTCTGAATTTGATTTGATAGATGCGCGATACTTAAGTAGTGGACAAACATACAGTGACATCTTGCAATAGCAACAGTTGTTTACAGTTAATTGATTAATTGTGGGATGTTATTTGCATATTATTATTATGAACTGATATCTGTAATTATAGATATATTATAACTAGTAGATGAGGCTATCGTGGCACAGTCGCAGTGTAAACGCGATTGGTCGTGGGTTTGATTCTCACTTGGGAGAATGATTGTATTTCATATATTTTCATTTCTCCAAACCAAACCAACCAACCAAACTGTGACAAAGCGCAGCCTTGAGTTTCAGCACTCAATGCGTAATGTCTCAATTCCATGCGGTAAGTTGGTCTTTGATTACTCTGCTATATGGAAAAAAAGGGTGAAGTTGAAGTAATCAGTACTTTCTTTAAGACGTAAAATATATGAAGCCTTAGCAACTTAAAATGACACTTTAATTTTTTTATATATTTAAGAAATAACATTATTTCTTGCTAAACTATTATTCTTAGAAACAATCTTTGGGCAGCAGAAATTAGTAAAAATCTCTCTACATATGTTATAACAAAAATAAATTGTAAAAAGCGTATAATAACTTTATCTTGTGTATATATATATACTATCCATATCCCATAATAGTATAACACTTAAGCTAGTCCAAACAAATTACAGTATCTAATCTAATATATTGATTGTTTACAGTGTGTTCAATGGCTGATTAGTTATAGCAATATTACTTAAGGCTACATTACATTACAGCGCCCGACTGTTCAAGTGAGTGGTGTGAATTCGATTCCCACTCAGGGGAATGATTATATATAAATATTTTGTATTTTATTATGATTTTTATTTATTTTATTTTTATGTTTTTATGTCACGATTTCAGGCGGAAAGTGGAGAACGGAGTGTTTTGACACTTAGTTCTCTCTGACTATGCTATGCGGGAAGAAGTGTGAAGCAGCTGGATATTATACTACTTGAAAAGCTCATGTGGGCTTTAGCATGTGAGCTTTAGCTGGTAGTTTAACTACCACTGATGGAAATTTTGAATTTAATAACACGTTTACGTTTCTCGGTAAGGCTAGACACAGTGCGGTGTTATGGTCCGCCACATTACGAAATGTCTCAAAATAAGATGAATATTAGGTTTTTGTTATTACGAACGATAGAGATTGTCAATCTTATTATCATGGCATTGTCAATTTTGACGATTGTAGGTCGTTAAATTAGGTCATTATCTCTTACAGCTTAAACGCTTATGTAAATAGGCAATGCTTCATATTTTTTTCAATTAAGATTTAAATTAGACTTGAATTAGGTTAAAAACATAA
The DNA here is from genome assembly GCA_038994665.1 of Podotricha telesiphe. Classification (NCBI taxonomy): domain Eukaryota; kingdom Metazoa; phylum Arthropoda; class Insecta; order Lepidoptera; family Nymphalidae; genus Podotricha; species Podotricha telesiphe. The sequence continues at coordinate 32,336 of JAOYRR010000597.1, forward strand.
ATAAATATTCTTAATATATTTTTTGTGTTTTTTATGTAAAACAATGAAAAGAGCTATAAAAACTCGAACAGATCTCGCAACAAAGTAAACACAAATGAACTGTCGGAATTGATCATCTTGAAAACTGGCCTATCTCAAACTCTCAACTAATTCATAAAGGTAGAAAGGACCTAAGATTATTACGAAGACATTGCGTATTTGACGCCACGTTTATAATTTTTTCTAGCATAGCAGAGTAGTCAGGTACAACCTAGAGTCCAGACACTCCATCCTCCACTTTCCGCCCGAATTCGAGACATTGAGTGAGGGCACTAAACGCAGCGTATGTTCACGAGAGCGGAGAAAACGAAAATAATTTAATTTTGATCATTTCATCGAGTTTAAATCGAAACCACAACCAACCCGAAACCAATCACGATTGGAACAGTCCAACACTGTTCCACTGCGCCACGATGGCCTCAATTAGCAGCTTATTATTTTTGTTTTATATTTATTTATAATATTTTTTTAAATTAACTCTGTACTTGACTGTACGCTATAATTTCAATATATTCTAGGGGATTATTTTCAATTGAAAGTGATTCCATGAAATAATTAGTGTGAAATTAGACACTATGGTGAAGAAAGCAAAGTTTCAAAACGGGAGGAAAATTATTAATTAGAACCAGTGATGTTGTTTAAAGAAATTGCCTTATAAATTTAAAAAGGCGCATCTTTTGTACAACTACTGTATATTGATATTTCATGTAACACGATATTAGTTTAGTTTTCCCAAAGCTATACACGTTTATGTTATATGACGTGTGAAATGAAAACGGAAACAAGTAGTAGACTATTACAGATGTTTTCAGCGTATAACGTGAAATTTATATTCCATTAGATCAATTATAGGTATATTTAGAAATACATATATAACAATTTGAACGTAGTGGGACTAGAACCCGCGTCTCTTGGTAACTGTTCAAGGGGCGCGGATACAAGTCCTAATAAGTAAAAATATCCTAATTGATAAACGTATTTAAATATTTTTCCGCCGCTTAAAGCCGTCTAGGTGACAGCGTCTGACTGTATACGCGATGGTTGTAGGTTCAAATCCCAATCAGGGGAATATTTTCATTTCTCAGCAAGACAAAGCATGACGTTGAGTTCCGCCACTCAACACGCAAATTGGTAAACAGAGTATTTTGACACTAGGATCTCTCTGCCTATTCCGCTAAGTGGAAAAAAGCTTTAAACTAAAAAATCCTTAGTGTCTGAACACATTGAAAAATATTTTTAGAAAACGTATAAAAATTTTAACGCAGCAGTATTCGAAACCGCGTCTCTTGGACCCCGTCCAAGTGCTCTGACCGCTAAGCCATGCTTTCTACAAAAGGTTTTTCGATTTCCTAAGTGTGTGAATAACACTTTAAAATGTTAAAATAACGAATTATATTTCAAAGTAAGGCTATTTTATCACAGACCATTTCATCCATATACAAAACACCACAACTGTTTACCAGCTGTTTAAAAAGTAACAATGATAACAACTTCCGGTAGCCAACAGTAATATGTATTTGACTTGGTTTCGAAATTCGAATCTTCGACTGCTATCTGTCAAGCCGTTGTTTTGTACAGAATATTTGAATAATGTGAAAAGTTTTCTTTATAAATATTATGTAGCCTACTCGTTGGTGGAAAATCCGCTATATTTTCGTTAGACGCTATTTCGCGCACGAATTATAATAAGTTACGTACTATGATATATTTTCTTGCTTCACTACGGATATAGGCTAGAGATAAGCTTATACGGCATATGTATTTTGACCTTGACAGGAGAAACAGGAAATAGTCGACGCTAGTTTTTTTATATTGTTACGAGATGATTTTGACCTCTCGTTATGATAATATGTAATTTATAATACATTAGAAATCTATTGAATTAATAAAATAAATCTTACACACACCATGTGTTTTATATACACTTTTGTATAAAATGGCATGCACGTTGCGACACTTAAGTTAGCGTCCACTGGTCTTATAGTATCTTGGTGCATGAAATTTGGATGAAATCTATTTATGCAAACGTTTTGTAACCCTTTTTACAAAAATAATAGGAATGGAGGAGGACTATAAGTGTGCCGAATTTCTGTGAAATTCGGCACACTTATAGTTTATATAAAGAAGGAATGCAGAATCCTAATATTTAATAATATGCATTAACAATATATTAAAATAATAAAATAAATGTATCACACCATGTGTTTGACATAAACAACCACTGTTAGCTTATAACAACTTATTTTAGTTGTTTAAAAAAGCGTCTAAGAATTTCGACGTCGCCGGATGTAGAACGCATGGCTTAGAGGTGAGAGCGCTTGGACGGTTTCCAAGGGGCGCGGCTTCAAAACTCGCTGCGTTCAAACTTTTATACGTTTTCTAATAATGTTTTTCAATTTCCTAAGTGTGTGAATAACACCTTACAAATGTTAAAATATTTAACTGAGGGAAAATTTAGCTTATATTTTTTGACAAAAGCCTCCTTTTATTATTATACTTAGTTGGTAGTTAGGTGAAATAGGATTTAAAATGGATTTACTCTCAAACTCCTTAAATATAAAGCATTCGCCAACGCTCTCAGAGAAAACCTAATAAACTATCCTTAATTACGTATTGTTACTCCACGCGTACGCGAGAACTTTCGGCCACTCTCATTAAAGTCCACAGAATGAGATTTTAATGACACATTATTTGATTAAAGAAACAATTTGCTGTCATTTATTAATTATATAATTAAACTGTTACTTGTTAATTTACTGTTTCCAAATGGAATTTTGTATATTTCATTATTTAAAGAATATTGTACTAACTTTTGTTTTTTTAGCTTCACTTTTATTTCAACCTTTGTCTCGTTAAGTAGGGTAATTTAAAGGAGCTTATTTTTACCATTTTCCACCCCACTCTTGTTGAACGGCCAGCCTATTGAGGGTCACTGTCATCTTTAGGGTGCTCCAGGGTTCCTTTCAAAGCATCAGCAGTCTCAGTTAAGTAGTCGCAGAAAGATCACCACGATCTTAACGCAGTAGTACCTCTAGGGTAGGGCGAGTTGGAAATGTGCGTACCGCCTTCCCCTACCCCCTGGCGTAAGACAGCTCTGTACTCGCGCGTCCGCTCCACAGTCTCTGTCAATGTGACAATCGATTCGCAGAAGGAGACCTTTATAAACCAGTTCCTCTAAGTATCCAGTGTGGTATTCACTATAGCCATCAAGGAGTAGCCTTCTGGGGCCGAAGATGGGCATTCGGCCAGAGTGTGATGCGCCGAGTCAACAGACACATTACACTAATGACACCTGCCGACGTGCAATTTGGTGCAAGTATTTGCCGAAGCAGCCGTGCCCTGTCAACACCTGCACTAACCTGAACGTCAGTGTTGAGTGAAGTAACGAAACCAATCATTATTTCCTACCAAAGCATTGATGATGAAAATAATTTAAATATTTTCATTATCACAATATCTTCAAATTGTCATTTAAATATATAAAAATCGTTCACCTCTTATGGGATCTCTAAACTAATCATGTTTATATTCAGAGGATTCACGATGACCTCTATTTAACAACTAACTGTAATATTATACTTTGAAAAACCTAAGTATTTTGTAAAGCAAAGGCGTGGCGAAGTGTGACAGCGTCTGTATGTACGTCACGATGGTTTTAGGTTCCATTTCCTATGCCGTAAATAAACGGCAACAAAATGACTGCAACAGAAATAAAATGCGTAAAGATAAAAAAATTACAGTATATGATACTATTATAGGTTGCTATAAATACGCGGACTATAGAAAGCTGAAGTTTCCTACAATCCACTATGATCTCCTTTTCACTTTCGTTATGTAAATGAAAAAATTTGGGCTCTTTGTCCGAAATTGTCTGGACCGAGGATTATGCAATTTGGAATAGCTAAAGTTTATATGGAGATTAAATGCAGAAATCCACCGGAAATACATAAAATTGTTAAAATAAATATAACGTGCCACTCAACTGTGGAATAGCCTACCAGCGGCAGTGTTTCCAGGTCGATTAGACATGGGTACCTTCAAAAAGTGCGTCCATTTCCACCTTAAATCCCTGTAGTTAAATCTCATCTAGTGTTACACAGGGTCGTGGGCGGCGTTGATCACTTAACATCAGATGACCCGAACGCTAGTTGGCCTTGTCAATTGAATAAAAAAAAATACATATACTATTCCATATCGTACACATTTATATAAAGTGACATACATGTTGCTATGGCGACGCGCTATTTACGCGTCAACGGGACATTCTAGTCCAATTGAATAATCGAAACTACAAAGAACCTTCGTTTCATTGTAGCCAGATAATCTCACGTACCAATAAAACGTCAAAATGACGTAAACAACAAAATAAATTCATTCACGGGCAATTTAATACTGACTGACATACGATGCTTTCCAACAGAGTGCGCTGTGTCGCTAAAACTGTGGCAGTTGACATGGTGATTCATACGTTAAGTGATAGAAATTGTATGGCTGTTACAATATGCCTATTCGAATTGATTGACTTTTGACGATTGGTAATTGATTTTCAAAATGTTTGTATTTTTTTTTTATAAAAAATCGAGAGATTGTAATTTGTACTATTCGATTTTTATACGGCGTGCGTGGCTTATTGGCGTTTAATTAATTGAAATATCGGTGGTTGTGGGTTCGATGGTCAATAGATTTACGTGACACAGTAGATTTTATTTCTTATTTAGCTGGTACGCGTAAAAAGCCTGTTGTTTTTATTTATCAATGTTCTAATATATTATGAGAATATATTATTTTAGTATACTCAATATTCAAAAACAAGTCATCTATTTGACGGTACTTCATACTTTCAAAAAGAATTAGGATACAAAGTCAAATATTCCAAAATACAACACGTTTCCCACTTTAGTTTGAACTGAACTGTCGGAAATAACACGAGTTGCGGCTTCAATAACGAATCGAAAGCAAAATGGCGATTTACATCATAAAATAGTGATTTCATTCATGTAAAGTCGCAATTTATAATTGTTTGTAAATGATAAGATTGTATAATATAAAAGTGTTACAGTGGAAAAATGCCTAATTTTCCACGCGATAGTTGTAGGTTCGATTCCTACTGGGCTTTTGCATATATTTTAATTTTTCAGGTCAGATTAGACAAGGCGATTTAGTTCCAAGGATAGTTTATCCCGCTAACCACCCTGAAATGTTTTTAAGACGAGTGAATAAATATTAATTTGAAAAACACTTTTTTTCTTGTTAAATCACTAAAGGCGTGAGAACAAATTAGTAAATTTTTTTTTTCTGAAGTCGTTCTGTTTTCGTCCTAACACGTGTACTACGTATACTACGTTATGAAACAAATTTTCATAAGTCTTCTGTACTGTTTTTCTAAATTGTCCGGTTTCCTATTGGTCATCCAATATTTTCAATATGTTCAAAAGAAACACAATATTTACTATTAGTAAACAAGTAGCGCAACGCTGACAGGAGGGCCAGACTATCCTTCAATCTGAATATTTAAATCGATAATTATATATGAACCAAGCTTCAAATGTAAATTATTTCAAATGATGTGGTCAATGAATTAATGATTCGTCAATATAGTAGATCCATTTCATTTCATATGCTAAATTATTGCTTGCTAAATAAAACTAAATATTGAGTTGGGAAAGCAGAGAACGGAGTGTTTAGACACTATTTCTTATTAGAGACTGACAGTGCTATGAGAGAAAAAGCGTGAAGCTGTATAACTAGAGAGTTCATTAGACATATTTACGTATAATTTTTTCCCAAATCACCTGGAATGTTTTGGCACATATGCTTGTGGTATCAGCTCCAGTACTAATTTTCAACACATTTAGATCGAGTGCGTTAAGTGGCGTCCATGGCCATTTTGCCTAAAAAACAGCCGCCCGTACTGTAAATAGGTCTTATTGAGATTTGGGTTCTAAACTGTCGCGTTCAATCACAAGCTAACTACGAGTCCTATCACACTGATACTGATTCTGAATGACATATAAGATTTGAAAGTCTAGCTTACGTTGAGTTTCATTACTTAAAGTGCATAAAAGGATCTCTTTTTTATATCTATATATACGAGAACTGGACTCATTTTCTGAAACAGTTTGTTACCAGACATCAAATCTGGCAGTAAAAATACAGTTTGCTTCATTTGCATTAGTAACTCATGCTTTTTTTACAAAAATAAAAAGAAAAAAAATTTGTCTCTCTTGTTCCCGCTTAGCAGGGTAGTCAGAAAAACCCAAAGTACTCCATTCTCCACATCCTGTATCCTGTCCGAAACATTGCGTGTTGACTGGCGGAAGTCAACGTCACTTTTACTCTTAGGTGCCAAAGCGGAGAAATATTTCAAATAAGCATTTCCCCGTGTATGAATCGCGCCCACAACCAGTGTCAGTCAGACGCATATGAAAAAAATCACATAAACGCATATAAATTTAACCTGACATGACGTGTCAAACAAATATTTTTCATCCCAACATACCTTAATACTGATTCACTCAACTCATTAAATTCTACATAAATTCACAGAACGCCATATCGCCATGGAACCCTAATAGTGGATTCAGCAATATAAACGAATTTTAAGCATCCGTTCCGCATGTTTATGCATGTTTTTCAACTGTCCACAGTAGAAGTGGAATGGTTTATTTTATCCCGAATTACAAAATGTTGCATTAAAAGCACAATTTATCCGATTACTTAATTTGCAACAACGTTATTATCTCGCTCGTTTGACTGACAAATTTATGTACATGAAAATGTTCATCTTAGTTTTATTTATTTAAGGCTGACCAGAAGCAGGGTTCAACCTAGGGGAATTATTATATTTAAATAATTTTCAAATTTCACCTCTGGTAACTAAGACGTGTTGAGTTTCAACACACAATGTCTCGATTTCGGGCGGAAAGTGGAAAATGGAGCGTTATGACTCTATATTTTCTTTAACTGCTCCGCTATATAACTAACTTTGTTTATTACGAATTGATATTAAGTTAAAATTCCTATGCGTTGAAGTATGGACTAGATTTCATACAAAGATTGTATTATAAATTTTATTTAAAATAAATATATATATAAATGACTAAATAATATAATGACTTTTCTGTTGCTTTAGTATATAATAATTATTATAATAAAGTACATACTTACCAATTCATTTTCTCATTATAATAGTGGGCAAACACTGTAAATCAAACAGCCAAATCAAGTTCATGACAAATACAGTACAAAAACTAACGTTAAACAACGGTTAAAAAAATCAAACGAATTCAACTAAACCAATACATAAAATACAATTATATTTATAAAAGGTCCCACAAGGAGTAGCCGTTTAGTAAGTAAAAAGTTTCAGAACACGTTTTCATTCAAGTTTGATCGCGATAGCCGCGTACCGCCACTTTGAAACTGTTATAGAACTTTGAAAACGCTGAGTTTTCTGTTCACCTGGGATTACTAGGGTTGCCAATTTTTTATATTTGCTTTAATATATTTATTTAATTATAATACCTAAATAGATGCTGCGGCGTTTACTTACATTATGCATAATGGAATATTGCAAAACAGGCCAAAATAAGAGAACAGAGTATCTTGACACTTAATCCTTAATCCTCCTCCTGAGGTTATTTCTACCTGTAATGTGGGAAAAAGGGTGAAGCTGTTTTTTTTAATATTATCTTTCTATATTATGGTTGTATTGTAAGAATCTACATTTGCGTTACATTTTGAATATTACAATTAAAAAATAAGGTTTTTCACTAAGAGGTAATAATTTAGATTATTGGTTTAAAATTTTCAATTGTGTTTTCAAGAATTACTTAAAACTAAAGTTTTTTATAGGTCATTTTACATTATCGTCGATCATATGCAGAATATGCAGGAATGCAAGAATGCAGCGCAACAGAGGCTATATTTTGTGGAGTGGTGAATCATTTTATGCAACAAATGCCCTTTCAATTTGAGGAGATTCAAATCTCTTGTGGTGGTAGAGCCTAATTTCTTGATGCTCTTAGTTTTGCTGTTGAATTGTTGTTTGAAGAACCAGTGATATAGCAATATCTGATTTAAAGCTTAGTTATCAATAAGTTTATAATTTTCCAAATTGAGATAAAACACTATCAGATTATAATTTGAGAGTTCTGACGGAACTTTTAAAGGTGTTCCTTTCATATATTGTAAATACCTAATTACATTTTAAATTTGAAAACGCTTAATTGAACCAAGACTTGTAAATGGTAATACATATCCGTTCCAAGGCATCCAAAACTATTATTATACTCCTTGGACGCGTGACATCTATCAATACTAAATAATTTAAAGGATAACATTTATTTGAATTAATAATTCTGAAGGGATAATATTATAATATATATAATTAATCAAAAATCATTTGAATTCTATGATAACTGGTATATCTGGGTTCTCTATATTTATATAGAGAACCCGGATACCTCTCTCTCTCTCTATCTTATCCTTGTGGCCATCGTGGCACAGTGTAAAAGTATCTTATTGTATACGCAATGATTGTGGGTTCGATACCCACTCAGACGAATGATTATATATTTTTTTCATTACTCTGCTCTTGTGACAAGACATAGCGCATTGTTGAGTTCCGCCACTCCAAATATCTCGGATTCGATCGGGAAGTGGAGAATGGAGTGTCTTGACACTAGGTACTTTCTGACTTCCCTACTATAAGGGAAATAGCGTGAAGCTGCAAAATAAATAACAGAATGCGGACAAAGTTCAATTAAACATTTACTATAGTCGTATAAAAGAAACTTAAATAGCAGTTTTTTCTACTAAATGAATTTGCCAACCCGACTCCAGTAAAATTACGTAAAAATCGAAATGGTCCAGAAAGCGAAATGGTAATTAGAGTTTAAGATACTTCTGGGTTTTACTTAATCTTCTCAATTTCATGTACGCTTTGAGTTCAGTGCATGAATATTATTTTTTGATTAGCTGTCGGAGGTTCAAAGCTTTTTGCGGTTTTTACACGTTTTAAATGAAACTATTTTAACGCTATTAAAAGCGTATAGTTTTGTATTCAAAATATTGTAAAATATGGTAAAACATACGCGATTAATCCGATAAAAATAGCTTCATTTAAAAACCTTAAATATGTGGTTTTTTCCTATGAAATTAATAATTTTATATACATACATTTTATTTAAAAATTAGAGAATCGTATGAAATATTCTAAAAATAATCCTGATCTCGTATCGATAAAATTACTTAGGGCAATATGAATCTGGAAATGAGATCAAGATTTTTTAGTTTCACAGTTAGTAGTACTTATAGGCAATCAAAAACAATTGAATGTTAAAACGTTCTCACTTATACACGTATTGGCCTCTGAACAGAAGAAAAAGAGAAAATAAAAAGACTTTTCCCTCAAAACATTCATTTGTGACTCTCCAATAATAGTTCTGTGAAAATTTAAAGTAGAACTGAGTTACTGATAAGATATAGTACAAATATTATTTTTATTTGAGCATTTATCAATATAAAAACCCAAAATAATGATTTTTTATTTTCTTTTCCGTATGTCCGTTTATCTGTAAGTCTGTGCGTTTGTGCACACTAATCTCAGAAACGGCTTAGCCGATTTGAATGCAAATTTGACTGTTGTATTTAGGTTAATTTTCCTTTATTAAGTGTTAATTTCATTTTAAACAGTTTGTTATTTAAGTGAGAACGCAGCCGGGCGAAAAGACGAAAAAGTTTAGTCGTATAGCTTACGCAGGCGAAGCCGCGAGGGGGTCGCTAGTAAATAATAAAGCTGGGGTTCACATATCAATATGATAGGCAAATCAAATACATACAAGACTAATCATAGAACTTGCAAAATTACTAGAGCACCTACAATCAATAGGTATATGGAATATGAATCGTTTCGAAAACAAGACCGCTGCTCCCTTTTGATCGGTCGAGTGGAACTGCAGTTGAATCAGATGCTATTATTCCCGCTCTTTGACACTGTTTGATTTCAATCATTAGCAGATATGAAGGCTAGGTGATTGTGAACTTGATTAGCTTTTTGAAGGCAATACTAAAATGGGCCGACTTTTTTATTTTTTACTGCTACACGCTTTTTTCCGTATCGTTTTTTTGGTAGCGTAGTCAGAGAGAATCTAGTGTCAAGACATTCCGTTCTCCACTTTCCGCCCGAATACATTGCCTGTTGAGTACCAGAACACAACGCCGCGGTTAGTCTTGTACCAGAGCGAAGAAATGAAAATAATTTAAATAGTGTCATTATCATTACTCCGAGTGGGTGATCAAACCCACAAACAATCGCCTTTGCAGTTCTGACTGCAAACACCACCCACTGCACCATGATGACCTCGATTTCTTAGATACATACAAGATAGAAAGAAAGTTAATGATAAGGCGGCGTTCCATTCCCATTACTCTATCTTTTTTTGCCTAATGGAGCTGAGAAACGAATATATTTTAAATATATAATATAGGTGTATATGGAGTAAACATATTTTAAATATAATATACAAAGTTTATATCAAATTTAAATGATGTAAAATGATAAATCTGCTAAAAAAGCGTATAAAAATTTTAACGTAATGGGGATGAAAACTCGTTTTAAGAAATAATCTTTGGGTACAAAATTCTGTTACCCAAAGGTTATTTGTAAGACCAACGGTTTGAAAAGAGAGAATGTTATGTATTAAAAAAATACATTTTTAAAATGTAAAAATATTTGAACATAGCGGGGCTCTTCTACAACAAAACTTAAAATAAATTGTAACAAGCGTATAAGAATTTCGACGTTACTGGACAGAACGCACTGGTTAGTGGTAAGAGCGCTTGGATGATTTGCAAGAGGCACGGGTTCAAGTTTTTCAAACCCACATCAATAATGTTAATATGTAAAATTATATACGTCTTTTATAGCCCTTATTTAGAACAAACAAACACACAAACAGAAAAGAAAATGAAAAATCATTGTTTTGGGTTCTATTATATTGGTACATGCCCCTAATTATACATATTATTTTATTTATATATATATATCCCATGTAAAGACAGCGATCAGTTACATTTATTTTATTATATGTAGATTATGATAGATTCGCATATTATAATACATAAATAATTATATTATTTAACAAGCTCAATACTACTCTTTCATTAAAAGATTAAAAGATCAAGATGAATCTTATATATTAAACCTACATATATCCAGTATATTAATAAATTTTACTCAATAAAACTATGTTTAAGTGTTTTTTTTTAAATTGTAAAAATTTTTACACAAATTTTAGGACGGAATGTCGTAACACTAAGTTATCTCAATAGAGCGTAAAAACAAAAATGCCATACATATTTAAAATGAAATCCTTATTAAAACTAAAATGTAATATTACCATATATATTTGTTCCATAGCAATGTATTTAAACAGTAATTTAGTTTACATGATACACATTAATACCAAACGAAATATTGCATTAACTACATATGCGGCGTTTTGTTTAGATTATTAGCGTATATATAATGAAATCGGAAGCTTATTGCGGAAAGTTCGTTATATTATATTCAAATTGAATATACAATGGTAATACAATGTGTTAATAGAAATTGGAGATATATAAAAAATTTTTACTGTATTTTTAATTTCTTGTTTTCACGAAAAAAAAATAAAAAGGAAAAGCAGCTTCACGCTCTTTTTCCCCCACTTTCCGCCCGATATCGAGACATTGGGGTTAAGTGGCGGAACTCAACGCCGTGTTTTGTCTAAACAGAGCGGAGCATTGTAAATTATTTAATAATAATATCTTTGAGTGGATCTCGAATCCACGACCAATCGCGTTTACACTCAGACACTAGCCCACTCCGCCACTCAGTAAAATAGAATCAATAAGGAAGAAAGTAATAACAAATGAGTATGACAAAAGAAAGATTCAGCCCATGTAATGCTATACTTGCTGACTAGGTCAGTCAGGAGAATTAAATAAGCTGTTATGAAATATTTATATCATTTATTGTCATTCGATCGGGACAATTGATCGGAATGAACGGAACAAATTTGTTGCCAGGTTTTCTTAGATTAATTAGTGAAACTACTAAAGTGTACAGTGAAGTGAAAGTGAAGTGAAACTAACAAAAGCGTGTTAAAATTGCAACTATGAATTATTGTCTATATAAGATCATCCGTCCCTGTAGAGCGTTTTACATATAAAGACAAAAAATAATTCTATGGTTTCAATATATGGCGTTATTTTGTTTGTTAATAATATAAATAATAATATTTATATTTATTTGTTAGCGTAGTGTAATGTACACACAAAGTTGTTTTAAGTGCAGTATGTTTTCTCATGTAAGAATTTAATTAAAATAAAAATAAATACTATATATATATATATATATATATATATGATATATATATATATATATATATATATATATAAATTTGCGTTTAATCCTAGGTTTTGTTTTTAAGGAGAAGGATATTTTTCTTAGCTTGAATTCAGCCGGAAAGTGGAGACCAGAGTGTCTTGACACTGTCTCTGACTACCATGCGGTAAAAATATATATATATATATATATATATATATATATATATATATATATATATATATATATACATTTTTTTTTTTCTTTTTTAAATTACAGAAATCAAAACGCTCAACGATGCCTATGCCTAAGTCGATATTATATATTATATATATATTAAAACATCAAACTCAAACTAAACACTTGTAAACTTTAAACATTAACCACATATATGTATGAAGGTGATGTCGCATTTACGTACATATCAGTTTCGAATTCGGGTGGCGCGTGGATAACGGAGTGTTTTGACACTATGTTCTCATTTTTTCACTTTGTTCTTTTCCGGTGTACACGTCGTTTTTGTCACGTCGTTTTTGCCTATATACATTTTTAGGGCTTAACACCTAATATTATTATATACCATTGATTATTTTAATATGTACAACCTATTTCGTATTTAATTCTATTTGATAATAAAACTAAATGACATAATAATAATAATAGAGGACTATTACCCAACACTCACCGCTCTAAATTAAGCACATTAGATGTAAATCGCAAAGCTTTTTTTTTCTGATATCAAGGTTGGTAAACAGAGCGTAGAGTCAGAGACAACGTTCTTATGACGTACAGAAATTCTATAAATATAAATGTATATTAGAATAAATCTTACTAAAACTTTGAGTTATCAAAAGTTAAATAGTTTTTCCGTATTTTATGTGAGCATTCTTTCACAACTTGGCACGGAGCGTCTAACATATTCAGTATATTGGAAAGTTTGCGACATTGTATATTACTATACGTTAGTTAATACTGAGTAGTTTTCGAATACTTTATTTGATCCCAGCATTTCCTTGTATTACATGGAATATAGAGAAGTTGAAGTAAATTTCTTCTGTAATTTCTTCATAAATTTCTTTAAATTTGCGTTTAACTTAGGTTTTATTTTTTAAGGAGAAGGATATTTTTTTTCTTAGCTTGAATTCAGCCGGAAAGTGGAGACCGGAGTGTCTTGACACTGTCTCTGACTACCATGCGGTAAAAAGCATGAAGCTAAGGAATAATATAACTAATAAATATAAGAATTTATGCCTTTTTTATAACTTTAAAAAAAACCTTTTTTGTAAAACTTATCTAAGTTTTGGGTAAATTGCATTTTAAAGACAGATTTTGTTATCCGTCCAAGCGCTCTGAATGCTAAGCCATGTGTTTTCAAGTTCTGTTTTCCAAGAGGCGCAGGTTCGAATCTAGCTGCGGTCGATTTTGGAACGTTTTCTACACAAATTATATACAATAATATTTGAATCATTTGAAATCAATATTATAAACACATTTGTCGAGGAAAGATTATTTTTCTAATTCTTATGGTAATGTGTGGAATTAAATGCTGTTGATGCTCATTCGGTAATGATAACTATGAACTTAAAGTAAAACTATATTTAAAAGGAGCTACTGTTGCCTTGTGAGCCGGTGGTAGCTTCAGCTAGGACTGACAATACTGACATTTTATATTAATTGACGATTCGAAAGTGCTTGTAGTAGAATATTCTGATTTTGATTGATTCGTAACATTTTACATAAGCTTCTTCTTGAGGTGTAAAAACAAATTTTCCTCTTAAAAGATATTTCAATTAAAGTATGGTAACTTCTGTCCGATTGTAATCTTGTATCTTAAATTATCGAACGAAATTTTGTACCGTTAAAGTACATATATATTTAAAATCATTTTTGTAATTTTATTTAATAAATTATACATATAAATGATTTCTCAAATTTTTTATACTAAAAAGAAACCATTTAATTTTGATGAAACTTAAGTAATTATCATGGTTCCTTATTAAAGTGTATTATAATAGAATTGATTCGTAAACGCTCCCATATAACTTTAATAAGACATATAAAAACCCTTATTTTGATGTAATGTGCACATTAAGTTTATGGATTTTGCATACTCGATTTCCTTTGGGAGTATTAGCTATTTCTCTATACGCGAACCTTTGATAGTGAGTAACACCTTAAAATATTTTTAATATCGTTAAACTTCAATATTTATCAGAACGACAGTATTAAATGTAATATCAACCATATCATCAAGGATCTCTTCTCCAAATAGTTCCAATTTATCTAAACCAGCGGTGACGCTCATATCTTTAAATAACTCGCAGCCACACCAATAACTAATAATAATATTATAACAGAAATGGTTGCTTGCAAGTTTTGTAAATATTAGACTATGTATTTATAGTATTTTTAATAAGAAAATAATAATAAATGCATGAAAGGTATCTTTGTGATAATTGGTAAATCAACCAAAGTAAAAACCAACGAGTAGCATATATTTTTTACTGTACTTTGGTTTATTACCCTAAAATTAAAATGTATGGGAAAATATATAAAACGTACATAAAACAAATTAGACTAAGTACTGTTATATAGCTCTCTCGAATAAAGGAATAAAATTATCTCAATTAAAATATTCAATGTTTAAATGATTCAATTTGATAGAGCTTCACTAATAGAAAAATCACATAGTTTTCGTTTTTGGTCAAGTTTAACCACAATATATTGCTTTCGTTGTACATTTTTGTTGTAAAACACTATTATATAAGTTTGTTTATTGATATTGGCGTTTTAATAATAAAAAGTATATAAACTTAAAGAAAAGTCAATCGCCGGTGAAGCGGTCATGTGAATGATAGCTCTTCAAACAATAAATGACCCACTAAATTGTCTTACGCACATACGAAAAATTGTAGAGGTGCAAAGGTGTACTTCGTCAGTTTAAAAAAAAATGTGTAGTCGTCTTTAACTACGCGACAAAATACACGTAAAAAACAAAATATTTAACACATCTTCGATTCTTCGATTAATACTTGTATATTCATCAATTTATTTGTTACTAGCAATCTGCTCGCGGCGTCGCCTGCGTAAGCTACACGATTATACTATTTCGTTGTTTCAGCCCTTTCTTACTTAAACTGTTACGGTCTTACTTAAATCACAAGCTTTGCTAAACTGTATAGTTAAAATGGTTGCAACTTTTTAAATTATGAACCGATGGAAATGAAATATAAACTAAATGTTAAGGAAGGTGTACCAAAATAAACTGCCTTTCATATGGGTTAAGCTATTTCTGAGATTAGCATGCACAAACGCACAGACAAACAGATAAGCAGCAATATACACAGATAATAATAAATCTGTAAATTATTGTATTGGAAAAAAAAGAATTAGAAGTCCCGCTGAGTGTCTTGCGCCGGTTCTTCTCAGGCCTAACATATTAACTTTAGTGAACTGGTGGTAAATTGTTTGCCGTTGAAAAAATGAAGCATGTCACTTCTTATTTTGAATAAATATATTTGACTTTGCAAGTCATATATCAAGATATAAACCTCCAAATAATATTTATATTGTTATTTTCATTTACTTGTAGCGTACGAGTCTTAGTCATCTCCTTTCCATCTGAAGTGGCGGAGCACAGTCTCATTTTTATCCAGTTGCTAACCAGCAGTATGTCAAGTTATCTTTCATTTCACGATTTTTACCGCATAGCACGGAAATCAAGACACTCTGTTATCCATTTTCCATTTAGTGGCGGAACTCAATGCTGCAATTTATCTGGCCATAGTATCTGGGAGTAACTGAAATATTATTATTCTAAAAAAAGACATTTGAACGCAGCGGAATTTGAACCCGCGCCTCTTGAAAATCGTTCAAGTTCAAGCTGCGTTCAAATTTTTATACGTTTTCTAAATATGTCTTTTTCAATTTCATTAGTGTGCGAATAACACTTTAAAATGTTAAAAAAAATATATTATCTTTCTCCCGATTGGCATTCCAATCCACGACCAATTGAGTTTACAGTCAGATTCTTTTTCATACTACTACGCCATGATAGCCGCAATGTGTAATTATTAAATTAAAGAGATATTAAAATGCACATCGCATATTTAAGTTCACATAAAATAAAGAAGAAATGGGTAGTTGAATATACTTGCGTAACGCAATTCGTAAAATACTTAATATAAAAATGTTGTCTTAATGTTCAATGTTTGTGTTGTCCTTTTTGGAATTTTTATGTAAATATATCAGATATAACAAAATCAAATTATAATCTAACCCCTTAGTTATATACTTTTCATTACTAACTTTGAATGTCATATATTATCTGTTGTAAATATATATTTTGTTATAGGTGAAGGTGTCCAAATTGTAACTGGATCTCTTTTAACATGCAATCAACCGTAGTGTGACTTTATCTCTTTTTACCGATCAATCTCCTTCGTGTGTTCTCCATTCAACATGAGATTGGTGAATATCTTGTGCTCTCTTGACACGCTCGTAGCGACATAATTAAAGGACTTAACTGAAAACATTTTGCATATTATATACAAATATATTATATTACAAGTTTATATAATACTAACCAGTTGATATTAGTATTTAGTGTACAAAAAAATAACAATTCTTGCTCCACTTTCTATGTAAAGGGCACGAGAGTTACTTATTAATTTTCCAAGGGTTAATCTTCCACGGTCGAGACGATTACTCTTTGAAATGAGATGAGATGCACGGCAAAAATATTACGCGAAAAATTACCTCTTACCTTGTAGTCTAGGGATTTTTTAATTATTATTTAAGACGGTAGGTGTGAAATTTGTTTTGGCTAATAATTGTTTTGTAGACTTCGTTTTGTTTATTCAAATTTGAGTTATTTTTTTTATTACTATTAAAATATTAAAATAATTATATAATATTTATACATAAAAAAAGACATATTTAGAAAACGTATAAAAATTTGAACGCAGCGAGATTTGAATCCGCGCCTCTTGAAAACCGTTCAAGCGCCCTGACCGCTAATACATGCGTTCTACTTCCAGCTACGTTGAAATTCTTATACGCTTATAACAACTTATATTTGTTGTAAGCATCTCTGTATAGAGATTTTTACAGAGATGCTAACAACAAATATAAGTTTCTTTAGCTTATGTAGAATTTTTTTGCTTAGTGTGGCTAACTACATACTGATAATTACTACATCAGTATAAAACTGTGTCGCTTTTGTTAACGCCCGCTTCATAAGCGTCGTTTCTTATAGTAACAGTAGACATATACCATATACATCAATAGTAGTGCAAAATAAAATTAATAAAATTATTAAAATTGATATTATACACTAAAGGAGCACCTGTTGTTTTGAGAATACCTTTTATAATTTTATCTCCGCGAAGAAAAATCTAGTATTATTTCACGCTATTTTATTTAATTTTTACTTTGCACATCAACTCAACAGGCAAATTTTGCAAAGATAAATACTTTGCTTGTTGAGTTGTGAAATCCAAAGCAAAATGTCAAATAAAATTAGTATTTATTTTTTTATAATTTTATGAAAGAATCAATCGTCGCCTGTAATCAAGTGTATCTCAATCACGATGAAAGTAATGGCCACTGCCAACTATAGTTTTACCAAAAATACACGTTTCCGGTTAATAAAGCCTAATATAAGAAGTTATTTCAAAATGATGACATTACTTGATAAAAAAAAAGTCATTGAAAGATTTATATATAATTGACGTGATAAAAATATTCAAGCGTGAAATTTCAATAAAAATATTTATGTTCTATAATTATAATGCACAGAAATGTTTATATAAGATTTCTGTTTTGCGATAACTTTAATCAGAATACACTTTTACTAGGAAAAATATAAGAAGAGGATGTCAGTATGAAAACGGAAGCTTGAAAGGGATTTGTTGATGACACGAGCACAGTTATATTCCATCAAAAACATGAAAATAGGATTAAAGTTCAGTCAGAAGACGCTTCGCTTAAAAAGGATTGAAGTAAAAATAGGTGCCAAGTTCTGTAGATAATCCTGCAGTTTATTTATCAGTTAATAAATAAATTGACGCTTAGTATTTGACTTAGCTAGTTTTTATAAGATATTTAGAATATACGAGACTTATTTAGAAAACATATAAAAATTTGAACCCCGTTCCGTTGAAAACCGTTCAAGTTTTTCAAGAGGCGCGAGTTGAAATCCCGCTGCGTTCAAATTTTTATACTTTTTCTAAATATGTCTTTTTCGATTTCCTTAGTGTGCGAATAACACTTAAAAAATGTAAAAAAATATATATATACGAGACCGATATATGTTTAATACATTTTGAGTTATGATTTAAGATGTATGGTCTTCAAATATCACAAGTGCACTGTATATTTAATTTACTATCATAGTAGACTAATATTTGACTAAAAAGCCACTACAAAATTAATGACTTTTGACGGAAAAAATAAAGTAAAGTGAATGTATTTTGTGTGTGACAAAGTTACATAATATATAAATTTACTTTATTTACTCTACTGACATTTATAATAAATATAGACATTAAATAAATTTATTTCAGTTTAAATTTGTTTATTTAAACTTAATATTATGCGTGGCAATTTTGGAGAAATATTGTAGAAATGAAGATTCAATGTTAATTTGTTTCCTATCCCTTAAGGTTGCCTGAAAGAAATCGCTACTTTAGCGATAAGGCCGCCTATTGTACACGATACGAGTATTCTTGTATTTTGTATATTCTTTTCATTTTTTTCCATTTCTCATGTTTTTATTTATTTAACTTATTTTCTGTTTTATTTCTATTTCTGGATGGTACAATAAAGAGTTTTTATTATTTATTATTATCTTTTTATTCAAAATTTATGAATAGAGGTTTGTTGTTATTATTAAGACATAGTGGGGCGTTATTCCACTCAACTATTGATATCTTCTTTGTACTACCCTGCTATATGCAGACGAAGCAGAAACCAAATAAATACTGTATTTTTTAAATAAAAAATGATAAAACGTTTACTGCTAAGAATCTTATTAAGCTGACTATATCAAACTCAGACCATTAGTTATTTAAAACACAGCTACCGTTTAAAATACGTTTATTTTAAAGATTCATCTACATTTCTATTTTTACTTTCCGTTGGATTCAGAACAGACGTTCTGTCATATATAACAGTATTTAAGAAGTTTCAAAGACGAAATGGCCAGGTACCGCCACTTGCAAACTGTCAAGGAACTAAATACTAACTTCTCAGACCACTCGGCTGATTAGGGCTAGCACTTATAAAAACTATTTATATTTTTTTAAACAATGTTTGAGGCCATTGAGTTGCAGTGAGACATACAGACAAAAAAGAAGCACGTTGGTTGTGTGTTAGATCCGTTGTACAGGGACAAATTACTTATTAATTATTTTAATATCCCCGCTCTGGTTAGATAAAGCGCGGTCTTGAGACTCAACACACAATATCTTGAATTTGTAGTAATAGTAGAATATTTTGACAATAAGTTCTTTCCGCCTGCTATGTGCGAAAAAGCCAAGCTCCAGTTAATGTAATTTTTTATATTTAAAAATATTTTTTTCTGAAAAATACGCTACTAGTGTTATAAAAAAGACAGTGAGATCTCTGCTTTCGTCACAATTTTCGGGAATTCCAGGATATTCTTTCTTAGTGCTCCCCTATAAAAGCACAGCGATGAGTTCCGCCACCCTGCAAGCAATGTCTAGATTTCAAGCGGAAAGTGGAGAACGAAGTGTACTTGGCACTAGGTTCTCTCTAACTACCCCGCTGTGCGAGAAAAAGCAAGTAGCTAAAAAAAAATGAAAAAATTAAAATATTTATTATTTTAAACAAAGAATTAGTTTTCTCATAAATTTTAAATCAATTTGCATTAACAGTACGTTTTGATATTAGCGCTTCCGAACTTTATGACAGTTTGAGAAAGTTGTAAGGTGCTCAATGCAAAGTCAGGTCTATTTTACACGACTAGGGCTGTCGAATTCGTCAAATAGATTCTATTATTTTTTTTTTAAATAATTATATTTTATTTCTTATTGTTTACTATTTAAAACCCACATTATTCTTTAATTTTACATTTTAAGTATAAAAAAGATATTTTAAGTATAATAAATTGACGCACGCATAAATGTCAATTTGATAATAAGTAGTTTCAAAATTTTATTTTATTTATTATGCTAACAAGCATATATAAGTGCACCTATTAGTGTTTTTGTTTCAATATTTCCAGCAGTGGGATCGAACCCACACCCACTTAGACGCTGTCCCACTGTGTCATAGCCTCTTATTGATTATGTATCTAAAATACGCAAATCATTACAGTAACTACAACTGAAGCTTATAGCTGCGATACCAACATTATTATATTGAGCAAATCAAATGTGCTTTAATATTATAATTTATCAATATACGCCTGTCAACAATATTCCGATATATTCGCTATCTGATGATGAGCAATATGACAGCTCAATTTCTACGTTGCTATAAATTGATTTATTAGTTTTGTTTTATATACTGTAGTATATAAACAAAACGCTCCTCATGGCGCAGTGGGACAGTGTTGGACTGTTAACGCGATTGGTTGTGGTGTGTAAAGCGACAAGCATAAAACTAAACCCTGTTAGGTTATTTTGGGAAGTATATAACTTTTTTCTAATTATACGTCTATATATATCTGCTTTTTTTTTTTTTTTTTTTTTTTTTTTTTTTTTTTTTTTTTTTTTTTTTTTTTTTTTTTTTTTTTTTTTTTTTTTTTTTTTTTTTTTTTTTTTTTTTTTTTATAAATAAGTAGAAAAGGTTTTTATGAGTTTATTACGGGTCTGAGACTCGGACTCTGGGTGGACGCATCTGTAATGCAATTCCACAACCTATGTTAGATTTGCCACTGTAGAAATTTAAAGTCATTATTAAAGCAATATGAATAAGTAAAGCATAAGTCTGTTGAGAATATTTAAAAGACAAAATATGTGGAAGTAGTATGATTTGACTTTGGTGCAGGTTAGTTACCACTATATTAAATAATAAAATTGTAACTTTTGTATTTGCAAAGAGCAACTGTTGAGTTTCTCGCCGGCTCTTCTAAGCAGAACTGCCTTCCAAGCCAGTGGAAAGCTTTCTTCTTTCTTCGTTCGACAATTCAAAAGTGCAAAAGTCTATTTTAATGAAGGATGTTTTGATTTAGCATTTTTTGCTGTAACTAGATTTCATATCATATTAATGTTTTTTAAATCAGTTTATCCTTAGTTGTTTATTATTGTAAAACTGAATTTAAGACAAGTATTATATGTTAAAGCTTCTGATATAAATAGGTTTTTGTATTAAAAGAGAATACAAAATTATATAAACTTCGTTTCTAAATATTGATTATAAATTGAAAATGTTAAAGAAATAATCTAATAATAACTTAGCACATAAATTGCGCCTGACAATTCCAATGAAGTCACTTAACAGAAACATTAGAAAATAAAATTACTCATTTTGTTTTTAGAATTTCCAATTTAAATATGAAAAACAGTATGAAAAACGTATTAAAATTTTAACGTGCTTCGGATTGAACCCGCTACTCTTGTAAACCGTCTTGGCGTTTCCGGACTGCTAAACTACGTCGTTTTACATCCGGCTACGCCAAAATTCCTTATACAGCTTATTACAAATCCCTATTTTAAAGTTGTGACACAGCTTAGAAAACGTAAGGTATGGTAAGTGGATATTTGAACCTCGCGGCTCCTGTCGGCCCGCCCTGAGGCCATGTCCCACCTCCAGCTGGCTGTGCCACCTTCCTGCTGTGCTTATTACAACTTATATTTGTTGTTGCTGTCCTCCTGTAGAGATTTATTAGCTTTATGCACCCAAAGATTATTCTACGAAACAATCGTTTATAAGAGAGAATGCTATTTATTAAATATAGAGTTATTTTTGTTTACCATTTTTTAAAGTTAAAAAGTTATTCCCACACTTAGGAAATTGAAAAAGACACACATTTAGAAAAACAGGTAAGCAAAAATTTGAATCGCGTAGCGGGATTTGAACCGCGCCTCTTGAAAACCGTTCAAGCGCCTGACCGCAAGTTCAGAATAACTTTGGGTAGCAGAAATTTGTAAAAATCTCTCTACAGAGACGCTAACAACAAATATAAGCTGGCTCGTTGTATAAGAATTTCAACGTAGCTGAGGTGGACGCCGGCTTAGCGGTCAGAGCGCTTGAACGAGCTCTTTTCAAGAGGCGCGGGTTCAAATCCGGGGGCTGCGTTCAAATTTTTGCTACGTTTAAATGTGTCTCTTTTTTCACTCTAAGTGTGTGGGAATAACGCTTTAAAAAAATGGTAACAAAATATATATTTATAAATAAGTATTTTTCTTTTGCCAAACGATTGTCTCGTAATAATTTGTAAGAAATTTGTAAAAATCATCTACAGAGACGTGCAACAACAAATATAAGTTGTAATAAGCGTGTATAAGAATTTCCCTGCCAACGTAGCTGGAGGTGGACTTCCATGGCTTAGCGGTCAGAGCTGCCGAATCTGTTCGCGAGGCGCGGGTTCAAACCCATGCGTTCAAATTTTTACAATGTTTTTCAAATGTGTCTTTTTCACCTCCTAAGTGTGGAATAAACGCTTAAAAAAATGGTAACAAAATATTTATTTTTGTTGTGCCAGATGTGTATAAAGATTTTACAAATTTTCAGAGTTACTCAAGACATTCTGCGAATAATCGTTTGGCAAGAGAGAATGCATTTAATAAAAAAAATTACATTTTTAAATTGGTATTCACCCACGTAGGAAATTAATAAACATTTTTGAAAAACGTATAATAAACGCAGCAGAATTCAAACCCGCGCCTTATTAAAAAGGCATTTTGAAAAAATAATTTTCTGTATCCCAAGTGCACTTTAAAAATGTTTAAATATTTTACTTAAATATACTTGCTTACTAATCTATACAAATAATAAACACTGTGACAGCCCTATTAAGCAGGTAAAGGGCAAAGTCGTCAGAGAGCAAAGGGGTAATTAAAGTTTAAGAAAGCTTCGGTTCCTCGTTGATCTGTTCCAGTACACTTTACGTCTTTGTGAATATGTTAGATATGTCTAAACAATTGATTTGCTGAAATTGCTTTCATTATATAATAAATTCTTTATTGCACTTTGTAACATTCATTAATACAAAATTAACAATTATGTTAGCAAAGATGGACTTATATCTGATAGAGATAACTAATGTCAAGACACTCGTACGATGGTGAGTGATGGAACTTAAAGCAACCACCACCGCCGCCTTGCAGGATTTTTTTTTAAATATATGAAATAAAATATTTTTAAGGGGATTTACCAATATAATAGAACAGTGAAGAATGATTTTAAATTTCGTTTTCTGTTTGTCTGTGTGTCTTTTTGTTTGTGCATGCTAATCTCAGAAACAGCTTAACCCATTTAAATGCAATTTTAACTATTGTATTGTGTTTTAAGTGACTATTGTAATCCCTTAACAATTAGTGTTCATTTAATTTCAATCAGTTTATAAATAAAAAAAATACACTCCCATAAACTCAAAATTTAACCAAAGTTTATAATTAAAATGAGAACGCGGGCGGGTGAAAATACGAAATAGTTTATTCATGTAGATTACGCAGGCGATGCCGCGAGCGGGTTGCTAGTTGTAAATATGTTTATAAAATCACTGCCCCGAGTGGGGATCAAATACACAATTATCACGTTGATAGTCAGAGGCAGTTCTACTGCGCAAGATTAATTATAAAATTAAGTGAGACAAAATGGCTTTGCGTGCAATGAATTCACTGTGCCAGTCATGGTCGGGCTTATTGTGTTACTAGAAAAGAAACTTGAAGCAGTGCCTGGGAATTGCATCTCAAGTGTAGGCTTACGAGGTCGTTTTACATCGCACTTTAACACTCATTTCCACTACCTAAATTCCTCTCTCGACCTAAACAAATTGAAAATTCCAATTCTACTAATAATATAGCCCTTGAAATACGTTCCAGTAATGGAGTGATGGTAGTTCAAGATAGACCGAGATCTGTTAGTAGATTAAAGATACATTTTCCTGTTTTACCTCCTCCTTCTATAAAGATTAAAGGTTAAAAATTACATTAAAATTTAATATCTGTTTCTAAGACGTTTTAATTTTTTGTTTAACATATTTTTTTTACTATATATTAAGCTATATTTTTTAAACTTTTTCTTTTAGGTAGGACCGTAGAATAAGCCAGTGTTATTTAACCAAGATAATAGAACCCCCTGATGGACTTCTACATTCGACGTGACGGTGGTTGTAGTCAACTGACAAGACTAAAAGCTATAAAATAAAGAACAGGTATAATTATGTAACTAGACTCTCCTCCCGGATATTCACACAGCACAAAAATAAAAAAAAAATCCAGCAACGAGCAAAGGAAAATCTTTTACCCGCTCGTTCAAAGACTGGCATACAATATTGAGTAAGCTAAGAGCAGATATGAGTAACGTTATATATTTCAACAAAAAAATAGAAATGAAAAGGATATACGATCTAGATTTGCCTATTGATAGTAAATCTAGATTTGCCTAGTTGTACTTTAGACAAAAAAGACGAAAGCGTTCCCTTAAAAAAATACTGGAAAAATTGTTAATCTTAATACAATATTACAATATTAATATAATTCCATACAAAATTTTTCTCCCAAATACGATTTAACCCTACACTACATTCAGTGACAATAACGTAATATATCAAGATTTTTCAACGTAGGATTAAACGAACCTAAACTATGCGTACTGGGCCATTGGGGAGTTAAGATGAAAATATCACTTTGGCTTATCAAAGTTCACTCGACACATTTGAAAACGGAGGGCCATAAATACTGTTATAATTTAAAATAAATAAAATATGTGGAATCTGTCATTTTTATATGATTATTAATTGTTTTCTTATTTTCGCACCACTATATTGTTAAATATTTTGTGATATTAAAACGGGTGGAGTGATAAAGAGAATCGAATCGCTGTGATTGCATTACATAAAGTAGGTATGGTGTCCAAATATAATTTTTAAAATCATCCATACGCTTGGTATTAGACAAATGTTTGTGTACCGGGCTATTGATTGACCTGGATTGACCTCTTCTGTTTGTGATAGAAAAATCCGTCCATGTAGCGATCAAAGCAGTAAGGGAAATAATTCGAAGAAATCCTGTCCGAAACCAAAAGATTTTATCTCGGGAGATGAAGATAGCAACCATCGAAAAAAGTGTAGTATATTTTAAAAGATTACTTATTTGCAGCGAATAAGAGACGCACTGGCCACTTTTAAAAAGAATGGGGGAGTAAAATTAGAACAACTGCTCAAGCGGTACGCAAAAAGAGATCACAAAAAAAAATCCTTTGCGGATGGGAATATTTTTACATTTGAGCAATAGTTTAGCAAATAAAATGACCATATTTATGAGGAAAGCTCTAAAAAAGCTTCCCAATTAGTCAACAGAGTACAACGTGGGCATTATCCGACTTCAGTGATGATTTGGTGGGGAGTCAGTTATGAAGGAGCAACTGAGCCATACGATTGGCAGCAAATAATTTTTCCATAGAATATGTGCATGCTGCTATTGATAACTAGACTCAACGTTTAAAGGACTGCATTGCAGCCAATGGAGACCACTTAGAGACCACCATAAGCTTTATATATTTTTAATTGTATTATTTTCTAACACACTGTAATAGTAATAAATGTTAAGTACAATAAAAAAAAATGTTTTTCTTCTTTGTAATCATATTTTATGGCAAGACTAAGTACAGGAAGTACGTAAAGCTATATATATATATATATATATATATAAGTTTTCATTCAAAAAATTTAATCAAGATACGCAGCAATGTGTAGAAAATTCACGAAATTATGCGACAAATGAATAATTTTGCTCGAGCGAAATGACGCCATACGTAAACAAAAAGGCACCATGTGCGGCGGAAAGCGAAATTTGTTTACGAACGTACGTACAGTTTGAAATTAAAATTTAATATTAAAGCTTTGATGTTAACATTTTAGGTTCTGGTTAGATATTGGTTTGTTTGCATAGTTAATGTTATCGCGCTTTAAATGTTATGTACGACTGTTGATTTGCTTTCAATTGATTATCAAATTATTAATGGATATTTCTATCAGCTTAGCACTTTTTCTAGCGATTTTGTGTGTTTACTGTTGGAACTCAACGCGGAGATGTAAAGAAAGCATTTAAATACAATCATGCCCCCTAGTGGGTATCGAACCCCCGACCAATCGTTGTGGCAATCGTTATATTTAAATTATTTTGATTTTTTCGCTCTGATAAGGCAAAGTGCTGAGCTAAGTTTCGCCACTGAAGATGCTATATTTTTGCATTGAATTCAAAAATAAGGAACGCATTGTATTGACAGTAAGCTTTCTCTGGATAACTTATATGTAAAAAAGCGTGAAGAATATAAATATGAACATATATATATATATATGAAAATTAATCGTGATCGTGTCTCAACACACAACCTCAATTGTACTACTTAAAACTGCACTGACATTAAAAGGTATTTTAAAAGTTTGAAAGCTTTAAATTATGAACATTATCTATGTTATAAATGTTTCTTAAAAAATAACGCAGCGGGATTTGAACCCGCGCCTCTAGAAAACCGTTCAAGCACTCTGACCGCTATGCCATGCGCGTTCCACATCTAGCTACGTCGAGATTTTTACAAATTTCTGCTACCCAAAGATTATTTTACGAACAATCGTTTTGCAAGAGAGAATGTTATTTATTAAATATATATATTTTTTAACATTTTTTAAAGTGTTATTCGTACACTAAGTTATATAAGCAGTAAAATAACGGAAAGAGAAGTTCACAGCATTGTTTGTATTAAACTTGTTCTTTTTGTATCAATCGTAAAAAACATTCTGTGTTTTAATAAGAAATCTTGAAAAACTTTATATAAGTAATGCCTACATAACCTATTTTACCACTATAGAAACTTTTCAACAAAAGCTGGAATTAATTAAATAGTCGAAGTCACATGTCTCCCACGGGGACAAAATATAAATGGGGGCAAGGAAAAATGAATACTTTTATGTTACCATTGGGGATGAAACTCCTTTTACAACTACACACTTGTACACACTAATACGACTGAATAAAATTTGTAAAGGAAATGAATACAATTAACTTTGTAGTTATAACGTTTGTTTCATGAAATAACTAATAACGTTTAACGAAAAAATAACGTTTGTTTCATGAAATAAAATCTATTAATTAATTTTACCCACGTCTCGACCTTGTCCTTGTTTTATTTTATTCATTTGAACCTGTGACGTAATTGTAAGAAAAAGAAAATTCAGCGTTATCGCCCCCTCGAGATTAACTAAATTAACGGGATTTACGTGACTGTGGGGTAAGGGTGCTTACACACTATACGACAGTACATACAGACAGTAATGCAAGTGTGTAAAATGCCTAAAATTAAAAAGAAAATCGATCACTAATGCAATGTAGCTTAAATGTTGTTTTGATCAGTTTTAAATGCCCTTAGTGTGTAAATAACATTTAAAAAATGTTAAATATTTGATGAATAACATTCTCTCAGTGTGCTTAAACGGTTTCCAAGAGACGAGGGTTCAAATCCCGCTGGGTTCAGTTTTCTGTACACGTTTTTTAAAAATATTGTTAAAATTTATTTTGATAGGGTTACGTTAGGTGAAATAATTTGAAAGACTAGAAGCGCCTCCACGGAAGTCTCCAGAGCAGACAGACCAGAGCAGGTGCAATTCTATGTATTATTAAAGAAATTAAGTTTTTGCACTTTTCCTTCACAAAGTGAAATAATTGGCCAAATTTTTCTTTTACTTACAAGTACAATTAGTAGAGCTTACAGGATAATATTTAAACAATTTACTTTATTTGTATAATTTATTTCTCAAACACAAATAAACTACTTACTTCCAGAATACATAGTTATTGCCAAAGATAAATAGGACCATGTTGTACTCATGACCTGAAAATATAATTATATACATATAATCTAGAAATGGATTGTCTTTCTGACCCACCTGCTATGGGGTAAAAAAGCATGAAGCTAATATTATTATTATTATATATTAAAACTCGAGTATACTATACCTTAGTGAAGGTGTTCAGGGTAATAGGAGTATAATTCAGAGATAGCAAAGAGCAATCACGTTGCGCTCTAAAGAAAGAAAAAAATACAATTACAAAATAAAAATTATCCAAATCATAATTAATAACTACTAGTTTTTTATATATTATTGCGATATTATATAAAATCTTTAAAATGTTACTTATTTTTATATATTACTGTTGAGTTTCGGCAAAATCGGTTCAGTAGTTTTCACGTCAAAGACGAACAAACATCTCTACATTTCAATACAGCTTGATAACATATGTATTTTGATATTTTACATTATCAATATTGTTTTATTTATATAATATATAATATCAATGAGGGTACTCTCTAATTATAAAATCTTTGATTTTCACGATCATTACACATTTTGAAATGAAACTATTTTCGACCGGATTAATTGCGTATATTTTTTTATATTCGAAAATACGTCTACTGTACAGTGTTCAAAACGTCGAGTTTACACACGACTTATGATTTTAACAAGTTTCTAAATATTTTTCTTAACACATCGATTATTATGCTCGTATAATTATAGCCAAGAGAATACATAATGCAATATATTGACAGACGAGGCATTAGTACTTGTAACCTAGCTCAAAATAGATTTCGTTTTGACCTTAAGTTTTGGCTTAAGTTTTTAATAATTCGTGAGTCATAAATTAGTTCAAATTTTTCATTTTTATTAAGTTTCATTGTAAACGCATTATGTGGGTTTGATGAAAGAAAATATATTTTTATTATTTTCATTTCTTACGTCTGGTAGTTCTTACTGTATACAACTATACTTCGTGCATAAAATGGGGAAAATAGTGCTTTGACATTCGATTCTATATGCATACACTGCTGTGAACTGAACATACGTTATATTTTATATGTGTGCCAATTTCACAATAATGAAACAAATTTTCTTTGATATTGTACGGTGTCGCCTTCGATACCATAAATTTTCATAAGCAGCTTCTGCGATTCCAGCACTCTAACCAACAGGAAAGAATTAATAAAATTACGTTATTAATACTTTAAACAATAAAAACACCCATTTTTCACTTTCCTGTAATAGAATCTCTTTGTTTTGGGTGGTAGAGTTTAAAGCCGTGCTTTGGGTTTTTAATATTTACTAAAGTAAATCATTTAAAATATAACTTAACACTAACCTCCTTTCTCAGTAACTCGCTGGAATAGCATATAATGTAACTTATAGGTGAAACAACTAATAGAGCCATTACATTTTTTGCCAAATCCATTGGAGTATGAGCTACCTAAAAATAAAAAAAAATTTATGGAATGAATGGCATTGAAAAATCTTTAATTATAATTTTTATTACGAGCTAGAAGAAAGTGCTACGGACACGTGACGAGAAAACCTTCTGAGTACATCATTCATCAGAATGTCGCGATGGATCTCAACATCTCTAAACCTAAAAAAGCTCTTCCTCTCTCTTCCTCTCCCTTTTTCTCGAACTCAAAGCCCGCGCTTTTTGAAACCTGTTTAAGCGCCCTGCTACTAAACCATACGTTCTATCAGCTGCAGATATCCAGAGGAAACAATCTTCAGATATTCATTTTAGACGCTGTTTTGTCCTTAGATACTAGCTTCACGCCTTTATGCGCATGGCAGGGTAGTCAGAGACCTTGCCGGAGTTCGCGGAAGATTGCGGATGTGCTGTGGCCCAGTGGCCAGTGGCAGTCGAGGTGGAGCATTGTGAAGTTTTGGGGGGTAAACAGACAGCCTACATCTGCTAGTCTGGAGTCTCACATAACTCACACTTGTCCCTAATCCGACAAGTATACACAATGGATTTCCGGATTGAATGGATACATAAAAAACAGTGTAGTCAAAAATAAACTTTCATCACTCCATCTGAAATTTTATGTGCTTTAACCAATGGAGACAAATGAAAACTAATATAATAGTTCCCTTGAGCGGTGATCGAACTTGCAAACAATCGTGTGTGTGTGATGTGTGTGACAATTTATTTGAAAAACATATATTTAGAAAACGTATAAAAATTTGAACGCAGCGGGATTTGAACCCTTTTGACTACTACTTGACTTGAACTTACTAAGCCATGCGTTCTACATACAGTTACGTTGAAATTCATATACGCTTATTAAAACTTATATTTGTTGTTAGCATCTCCGTAGAGAGATTTTTAAAAATTCTGCTACCCAAAGATTATTCTACTAACAATTGTTTGGCAATTGTTTGGTTTGGTATTTTTTAAAGTGTTATTTACACACTTAGGAAATAGAAAAACATATATTTAAAAAACGTATAAATAATTTGAACGATGCGGTATTTGAAACCGCGCCTCTTGGACCAAGTTAGATGGGAAAGTTCCCACAGTAACAATGCGCCACAATGGCGTTATTTGAATTAAGTTAAATATTTATTTTTAAACGCATATAATAGTTACTTACAATACAAGCAAAAGCATAGAAACAAATTTCAAACGTAGCAAATGACAAATTCAAGAAAAATATTTTGTTGTAAATGTTGTTCATTAATTTTGTTAATCTGAAAGAAAAATAGATGAGTATCACTTATATTCGTTGGTATAGTTAACAAATAAAAAAATCTTTAAAACGAACATGCAGTGTAAGGAGAGAGAACCTAGTGTCAGGACACTCCGTTCTCCCCTTCTGAACCGAAATATATAATTTAAACATAATCCAAACCAGTACATGATGCAACTAAAAATTCATTGGTCGCAGTTTGATATTATTGATTGATTTGATATTAGTTGTATCAACTGACAACTGCCTCTGTCTACCGGGGACTAGCGAAGTGACTTGTGCTCGTTCTCGGCACGTTCGTAGCATCATAATTAAAGAACTGACCACCGACTACTGTAGTATTCGAAACGTCGGGCTTTCTAAAATGTATTTTCGAATAAAACCTACGAGATTAATACCGTAAAAATAGTTTCATTTCGAAATGTGTTATTATTTATAAATATATACAAAGTAGCCATGGCTATTCGTCAAACCATATAAATCGTAATGTCGGTTTAAGCTTGTCTATGACTTTATACAAAAGTGTGTGATAGTGTGTAATATATACTTTATAATAATAAATAACGTTTACTCTATAAGTTTCTGATGTCGTATAATAATATTTTCAATTCCATTTGTAGCTTCATTTTGAGCACTTCCTTTCAATCCTGCTCGATTATTCCTGGGATTTATATTTTTTAAATCTTCTCGAAGCAGAAAGAATGCCGTGCTTAGTTGAGCGCATAAAGTGACAGTCATCATTTCTAAACCAACATACATGTATCCCAGATCTGTAACTTAAATGTTATTAAAAAATGAGAAACTTCGAGGTTAGTTAGTTCATTCTAGTGCTAATTACGTATATGTTTGTATCTCTATGCGTGTAGCATTACCTACATGTACAGTACTTGTGCCTACAGTATTAAATAAGTGTTTGTAATAGATGCCGGCCTGCCACGCCCGAGCTAAGACTCGCGCGAGTCAAGCCGCGGTCTTTAAATTTAGTTTATTTTAACGCAAACGGTCTTAGTAACCAAATGGTGCTAATCAGAGGTTTTGTAGTAAAACACCGCGTCGATATATTATGAGTTCAAAAGACATTTCTCAAAAACTGTAATAGAGACCCTAAAATCACGAACTACTGCACCATTAGGAACGACAGAGACGGAGTCAAGGGAGGCAACGTCATATCAAACATTATTCCTCCTAAACAGTTCCGCTTTCGAGCCCGACACTCCAGCATCCATCAGGTGCACCGCCTTACGGAATACCTGATAGCAAAAACCTAAAGATTACGAGCAGCTATATTTTAGACATCGCCAAGGCTTTCGACAAAGTCTGTCATAATGGCTTAATAGCCAAACTACTCCACGCAGATCTGCCAGATAGACGTGTGCGTATCTTACACGATTATTGATTATTATTTAACAGATCGCTTCTTTCGCTTCCACGTCCAAGGCACCCTCTCCACATGACGCACTTTAAGAGCCGGAGCACCACAAGGCTTCATCCTATCCCCGGTTCTGTACAACTTGTACACCTACGACATCCCCAGAGCCACTTGCACCCACGTCGCACTCTTCTCGGACGACACCGCAATATTCGCTTCTGGCCGTGTCTCGGTCAACATAGCCAACCACCTACAGGTCGCCATAGACCGTCTAGGCAAATGGCTCACCAAATGGCGCATAGAGCTAAACCATGAAAAGAGTTCCTCTGGGTACTTCCCTCTTCGGCGCACAGACGACATAGTCCACCTGTTAGGCAAGCCCATCTTCAAGGCTAAACCAGCCAAATACATAGGCGTTGCCCTAGATAGTAACTCTCATTTAAAGCACACATCGACAACGTCCGCCGCAAAGCGGCCTTCATAATTAGCCGATTATATCCACTGATTTGTGCTAAAAGCAAAATGTCCCTTTAAAATAAGATCCGCCTGTACACAACTCTTTTAGCGCGGCTTCACCCAAATCCCGGTAACGCTGTAGAGGCCACTATATCCAAGCATAATACACAATAAAACAAATTAAAAAATAGATGCCGGCAAGCAGAGTGAGATAGTGCACGACTCAAATCGCGATTGGTGGGGGTTCGATCCCCACTGGGAGGATTAATTATATTCAAATTATGCTAGTTCCTACGCTCTGGTACAGGATGAAGCAAGGCGTTAAGTTTAGCCACTCTACACGCAATGTCTCGATGGATTTGAACCTACAATCACTATTTATAATAATTATATACTTAATTTATCAAATTTTATGAATATTAATTAAACAATACCCCAGTGATTATTTACCAAAAAATCTTATAAAAAGGAAAAGTAATTGTCTCAGCATCTTACCTACGTATACTTGGAACAAATATGCCAAAATATATAATAACCAGTTGTCTGAGGGATCGAATATAACATATACAGCTCCGAAAGGCAGCAATAGTTCAGTATTTTGATGCAGAACAAACTTTCGTACTAATGTGATAAATAACGATATCATCATATTTATCCACATACCGATGATACAACCACAGTAGGACACTGTAAAAACAACATTACTGTATAATTTCCAAAATTATAAATTAAATACTTAAAAATCTATTAGATTACGCTATTTCCGTGAAGTGGGACAGCGTCTGAATGTAATCACGATTGGTTGTGGGTTCGATTCCGATTTGGAGGAATGATAATAATTTAATTATTTTCATTTCTCCGCTCTGGAGAACAAGACAAAGCGCATTAAGAACCGCCACTCAACGCACAATGTTTAGAATTTAAGCGGAAATTGGTTCTTTTTAATATTATTATTACGTAATTTGCCACTAAAATCTAACTATTAATAATTAATTTATCTTAGCAAAGATAATTTAATGTTTAGGCCCTCTACTATTGACTACATAGACACATTTTTATTCATGTTATCTAGTAAAAAAGAAGGTAAAATAAAAAACGCAATGGTTATGGGTTCGTTTCCCGCTTTGGTGTTCTGGTTAGGCCGGCGATATCCCTCTAGCTCTTCTGGTGTTACAAAGGTTCTCTTTGAATGCTATGCAGCATATAAAGGGTTATATGCCATTTCTTTCAGCATATCAGGAAAGAGACCCAGTTCAGCTGGAAGAAGTAAGAAATTAAAACAATACTCAACACTCACCTGTTTGACCCACATTAAGTATTCTTAGATAATGATTTTTCTTCTTAATTTGAACATCAGTTAAATTTTTCGTTCTCCACATAACACCAAGACTCATAATCCATTTTTGTATGTTTGCTTTATGATGAAAAACTATACTAATTTTGACATATGCTAAAATGAGATAAATTTATATATATATATATATAAATTTTGAAATAAATTTAAAATACATTATTTCAATATTTACGTTATCGCATATGTGATATAAAATTTTATTTTGTCATTCTATCAAATTAAAAACATATATATGAACCGAAACTACATACAAGTGCCTATATATAAGACAAATTAAATCCTCCATTAAAATAAAAGTATATGCAAATATTCAATAATAAATGTTATGCTGTAGTTTTAACCATACAATAAATAACAAGAAACAATAAAATAATTTTATTCTATTTGTAAAAAAAATACCTTGTATTATAATAATATAGGTCGAAAGCAAATATGACAACTCGGGGATTTTCAAGGAATCTTGAACACATCTTTTCAAATAAATAGTCATAGCAATAAATTGAACAGTTAAAAAGACCATTCTCATAAAAAATCGCCAATATTTTTCAAAAAACGGAACGTGATCGTCAAAAAAATTAAAATGATTTTTCTTTATTAAGTAAAAAAATAAAAAATAAGATTTCTTAAACTCTTCCGGTAGATCAGAAAATTCAACCATTTTGCGATGCGTCGTGTGTATACGAAACTCGTAAAACAAGTTTCTAGCTTTTATTTGCGAATTTGTATTTCAGAGCCTTGTAGCTTGTAGCTTTTAGAGTTCCGCTATAAATATTGTAAGGTAAACGTGATTTGTATGCGAACACTGCTTGCATTTTAAACATTATTCCGTATTAAATTGAATTTTAAAAAGTATATGCAATTCAATTAAGCTACATTAAAAGAAATCAAAATAATTATACATTTATACTAATATGAAAAAGATTAACTGTTTAAACTAAATCTAGGTTTTTATGCTATAAAATAATCCTGCTGGTTTTTTTTTTCCTCTGCTGATTTAACCCTCGGTAGGCAGAGCGAATCAATGATTTATGGGCATCCTTCTCCAGATTTTGGAACATTGTATATTTGGTGGAGAATTTTTTTTCATATATATATAGGCACTTGTATGTAGTTTCGGTTAATATATATGTTTTTAATTTGGTAGAATGACAACACAAAATTTTATATCACATATGCTTTAACGTAAATATTGAAATAATTTAATATTTTAAATATATACTCACATACTTCTAAGCCTAAGTTTCTAATATTAATATCGAGAACCCATATATTAAAATAAATATTATATTTTCCCTTTTCAAAATAAGAAATAATGAAAAAAATACTATCCGACACTATATGTGTGAAGACTGTCAATTACGTTACTTTCGCACTCTCAAATTATAAGCTAATATTTATTGCCTTTGTGAATAACAGAATATGATGGTTTACAGAGGCGTGGTAAATGCTTTTAAAATGTTTGTTTTCAAAATGCAAAATAATGTAAATGAGGTCATGGCGCAGTACTAGCTAACTGATAAAGCGATTGGTTGCGGGTTCGATTTCCACTTGGGGCTATTATGACATTTAAATTGTTTTTGTTTTTCCGCTTTGGTATATCAACGCGGTGTTGAGCTCTCTCGCGGTGAGATCTATTGAAATACGTAAACGTTCCACGACTCGACAAGTAGTATCTCAAGACTGTGAAAATGTAGAAGAATTATTAAGTAATGGATTTGAAGGAAAATTGCTGCACCACATCCGTACGTGGTGGAATTTTCTAATGTACGGACAAACGCTGTGAGTCAACGTTCTTAAGTTCAACGGTAAGACGACGGAGCTCATTGCTGGCGTCTGTATTTAATAATTCGTCCAATTTGTGGGTCTTCTGATGTAAAGTCAACAGGTATATTCTGGGTAAACGTATGTTATTGACCGGATCTACGCTTAATATCGGGCAACGACAACGAGCTTGGTGCGGTCAAAGTGCATCAAACATAAAAATATAAAAATCTAATCAGGAGTGTCTGTACTCTGTAGGTTGGAATATTCGGAATATTTAAAATCCTAAAACTTTCATTCATTCCCTATTTCAAGCGTGAAGAGTTGATTTTTGAAAAAAAAAGTAGCCTTTTTTAGACCCTGAATCTTCAATTATGTTCAATCTAAATTCCATCCAAATCGTGCCTGTGGTTTAGCCATGAAAGCGTCACAGACAGATAGACAAATTTTTGCATTTATAATATTAGTATGGATAATGTTTAAAGCTATAAAATTAATATTCAACCTATATATATATTATATATTAAATTTTTAAATTCCACAGAAACTATTTGTTCCAAAAACATAGTCATTGCATAAGATAAATAAGCCCATATTGTACTCACGACCTGAAAATATTATAAAAAATATATAACTGTATTTATAAAGTATTTAAATTATATATAAACAATAATATCATTTAAAAGTTCTGTTATCAAATATTTAGTTTAGCTAAGCTAAAGAACAAGTTCTGACCTCTATACTGACTAGACTACATACTATACACATATAGACTGTACTATAGCTTAGTCAAGATGTTTAATGTAATAGAAGTGTAATTCAAAGATAGCAAAGAGCAAGCACGTTGCGCTCTAAAGAAAGAAAATCATAATTATTAACTACTAGCTTATGCTATGTTACGCCCACAATAGACAAAATCCGTATAATTTTTTTTTATTCTGACGTATAAGCTAGGCTATTATTGGAAAGTTTCACCGAATTTCGTTCAGTAATTTTTACTTGAAACAAGAAAAATCATTTTTGTGATCACCGTTGTCCAATACCCCATGTAACACCAGAGGAGCTACAGGGATGTTGCCCGCCTTTCAGGTAATAGACGCACTTTTTGAAGGTACCCGCACAGTAGTATAGTGCCACGTATCCAGATGGTGAGGATGATATTTCAGTCGGTTACGTACTGTGCGGTTGGAAAATTCTGAGCAGGAATCAAGTCTAGCAGTTCCCCAGAACACTCCCCATGATAAATGCAGTAGAGAACGCAAGACACTTCTTTACGCAATGCCAAAGTGTCAAGCTTTTCACAAAATATTGGGTCGTTAACGATTCGAATGGCTCTACGTTGTATGCGATCAAATGGATCAAGCTGATATTGGGATGTACCAGCCCAGAGATGAGAACAGTACTCCATGTTAGGCCGAACCTAGGCCTTATACAGGGCCAATCGGTGTTTGGGCGTGAAGTACTGTCTTGCTCTGGCAATGACACCCAGCCTCTTCAAGGCCATCTTGGCCTTGTTTTTCAGGTGATGGCGATACTGGCAGTCACTCGAAACGTTAAGGCCCAATGTGCTCATTCTGGGCGTGGCTTCCAGAGGAATGTTCTCGAAAACTGGCGACACGACAAACGGTCAAATAAATATGCGTATCAATTAATAATATATAGACTACTAAAACTTAGCTTTATGTACACGTTTTTTAAAAATGTAGTTCAAATTTATTTTAATAGGGTTAGGTTAGGTGAAATAATTTGAAAGACTAGAAGCGCCTCCACGGAAGTCTCCAGAGCAGACAGGTGGACTGCAAGAATCACCAGTGGTTGTAAAATGTATTTATATAAAAGTGTGTAATTTAATTAATTTTACTTTTAAGTATTATTATAGAAATTAAGTGTTTGCACTTTTTCTTCATAAAGTGAAAAAATTGGGCAAATTTTTCTTTCACTTACTCGTATAATTATTAGAGCTTACAGGATAATATTTAAACAAATTTTTTTTTGTATAATTTATTTTTCAAACACAAATAAACTACTTATTTCCAGAATACATAGTAATTGCCAAAGATAAAAAGGACCATGTTGTACTCATGACCTGAAAATATAATAATATATACATAATCTAGAAACGGATTGTCTTGACACTAGGTTCTCTCTGACCCACCTGCTATGTATATTTATTATTATATATATAAAGCTATAATAAAAATAAGCTAGTATTATTATTATTATATATTAAAACTCGAGTATACTATACCTTAGTGAAGGTGTTCAGGGTAATAGGAGTATAATTCAGAGATAGCAAGGAGCAATCACGTTGCGCTCTAAAGAAAGAAAAAAATACAACCACAAAATAAAAATAATCCAAATCATAATTAATAGCTACTAGTTTTTTATATATTATTGTCACATTATATAAAATCTTTAAAATGTTACTTATTTTATATATTACTGTTAAGTTTCTCCAAAATCGGTTCAGTAGTTTTCGCGTCAAAGATGAACAAACATCTCTACATTTCATTACAAATTGATAACATAAGTATTTTGATATTTTACATTATCAATATTGTTTTATTTATTATCTAATAATATCAATGAGTGAACTCTCTTATTATAAAATCTTCGATATTCACGATTATTATACATTTTGAAATGAAACTATTTTTAACCGGATTAATCGCGCATATTTTTTTAATCGAAAATACGTTTTAGACATCCGACCATGGACTACTGTCTACTGTAAAGTGTTTACACACGACTTATGATTTTAACAAGTTTCAAATTTTATTTTCTTTTCTTAACACATCGATTATTATACTCGTATAATTATAGCTAAGGGAATACACAATAAAATATATTGACAGACGAGGCATTAGTACTTGTACTTCTGTGAGGCTTAAGTTTTTAATAATTCCTCATTAAATAATTTTCAAATAATTTTTCATTTTTATTAAGTTTCATTGTAAACGCATTATGTGGGTTTGATGGAAGAAAATATATTTTTATTTTCATTTCTACGTCTGGTAGTTCTTACTGTATACAACTATACTTCATGCATAAAATGGGGAAAATAGTGCTTTGACATTCGATTCTATATGCATACACTGCTGTGAACTGAACATACGTTATATTTATGTGTTACCTCACAATAATGAAACAAATTTTCTTTTGATATTGTACGTCGCCTTGATACCATAAATTTTCATAAGCAGCTTCTGCGATTCCAGCACTCTAACCAATGAAAGAATTAATAAAATTACGTTATTAATACTTTAAAACAATAAAAACACTCCATTTTTCACTTTCCTGTAATAGAATCTCTTTGTTTTGGGTGGTAGAGTTTAAAGCCGTGCTTTGGGCTTATAATATTTACTAAAGTAAATCATTTAAAATATAACTTAACACTAACCTCCTTTCTCAGTAACTCGCTGTAATAGCATAGAACGAAACTTAAAGGAGACATAACTAATAGAGCCATAACATTTTTAGCCAAATCCATTGGAGTATGAGCTACCTAAAAATATAAAAAATATGGAATAAATGACACAGAAAATGTTCTCAAAAAAAATCTTTAATTATAATTTTTATCAAAGTGCTAAGATAGTGCTACGGACACGTGACGCGAAAACCTCCTGAGTACATCGGTCATCAGAATGTCGCGAAGGATCTCAACATCTCTAAACCTAAAAAAGCTCTTCCTCTCTCTTCCTCTCCCTTTTTCTCGAACTCAAAGCCCGCGCTTTTTGAAACCTGTTTAAGCGCCCTGCTACTAAACCATACGTTCTATCAGCTGCAGATATCCAGAGGAAACCTTCAGATATTCATTTTAGACGCTGTTTTGTCCTTAGATACTAGCTTCACGCCTTTATGCGCATGGCAGGGTAGTCAGAGACCTTGCCGGAGTTCGCGGAAGATTGCAGATGTGCTGTGGCCCAGTGGCCAGTGGCAGTCGAGGTGGAGCATCGTGAAGTTTTGGGGGTAAACAGACAGCCTACATCTGCTAGTCTGGAGTCTCACATAACTCACACTAGTCCCTAATCCGACAAGTATACACAATGGATTTCCTCACATAAAACACAGTGTAGTCAAAAATAAACTTCCATCACTCCATCTGAAATATTATGTGCTTTAACCAAAGGAGACAAACGAAAACTAATATAATAGTTCCCTTGAGCGGTGATCAAACTTGCAAACAATCGTGTGTGTGTGATGTGTGTGACAATTTATTAGAAAAACATATATTTAGAAAACGTATAAAATTTTTAACACAGCGGGATTTAAACCCTCTTGAAAACAACTTAGCCATGCGTTCTATATCCAGCTACGTTGCAATTCATATACGCTTATTAAAACTTATATTTGTTGTTAGCATCTCTGTAGAGAGATTTTTTCAAATGTCTGCTACCCAAAGATTATTCTACGAATAATCGTTTGGCAAGAGAGAATGCTATTTATTAAATATTTTTAATATTTTTTAAAGTGTTATTCACACACTTAGGAAATAGAAACTCATATATTTAGAAAACGTATAAAATTTTTTATCGTTGTGGGATTCGAAACCGCTCCTTTTGGACCAAGTTGGATGGGACAGTTTCTACCCTAGTAACAATGCGCTACAATGGCGTAATTTAAATTAAGTTAAATATTTATTTTTAAATACATATAATATTTACTTACAATACAAGCAAAAGCATAGAAACAAATTTCAAGCGTAGCAAATGACAAATTCATGAAAAACATTTTGTTGTAAATGTTGTTTATTAATTTTGTTGACCTGAAAACAAAATAGATAAGTACCACTTATATTCGTTGGTATAGTTATCAAATAAAAAAATCTTTAAAACGAACATGCAGGGTAAGGAGAGAGAACCTAGTGTCAAGTCACTCCGTTCTCCACTTTTGAACCGAAATCGAAATATTGTCTGTGGAGTGGCGGAACTCAACGTTGTCTTGTCATCGAGAGGGGAGATATGAAAATAATTTAAAAATCATCCAAATGTGTTTTTATTTATAAATATATGTAAAGAAGCCATGGCTATTCGTCAAACCATATAAATCGTAATCTCGGTTTAAGCTGTTCTATGATTTTATACAAAAGTGTATGTAAAACACGTGATAGTGTGTAATATATACTTTATAATTTAATATATATATTTCATGTTCACTACACTTTGTCTTAATATTCGCACACGTAAAAAGGGGTCACAAAACAAAAAAAAACCTTAAATAGTAATAACGCTTACTCTATAAGTTTCTGATGTCGTATTATAATATTTTCAATTCCATTTGTAGCTTCATTTTGAACACTGCCTTTCAATTCTGCTCGATTATTCCTGGGATTTATATTTTTTAAATCTTCTCGAAGCAGAAAGAATACCGTGCTTAGTTGAGCGCATAAAGTGACAGTCATCATTTCTAAACCAAAATACATGTATCCCAGATCTATAACTTAAATGTTATTAAAAAATGAGAAACTTCATGGGTAGTTAGTTCGTTCTAGTGCTAATTACGTATATATTTGCATCTCTATGCGTATAGCATTACCTGCATATGCAGTACTTGTGCCTACAGTATTAAATAAGTGTATGTAATAGATGCCGGCAAGTAGAGTGAGATCGACTCAAATCGCGATTGGTGGGGGGTTCGCTCCCCACTGGGAGGATGAATTATATTAGCCACTATTTAGCCGCTCTACACGCAATGCATCGAGGGATTTGAACCTACAATCACTATTTATAATAGTTAAATACTTAATTTTATAAATTTTATGAATACTAATTAAACTATATCTCGGTGATTATTTACCAAAAAATAATTTAAAAAAGGAAAAGTAATTGTCTCAGCATCGTACCTACATATATTTGGAACAAATATGCCAAAATATATAATAACCAGTTGTCTGAGGGATCGAATATAATATATACAGCTCCGAAAGGCAGCAATAGTTCAGTATTTTGATGAAGAACAAACTTTCGTACTAATGTGATAAATAACGATATCATCAAATTTATCCACATACCGATGACACATCCCCAATAGAACACTGTAAAAACATTATTACTGTATAGTTATGTAAATTATAAATTAATTACTTAATTCTATTTGATTATGCCATTTCGGTGAAGTGGGACAGCGTCTGAATGTAATCACGATTGGTTGTGGGTTCGATTCCGATTTGGAGGAATGATCATAATTTAATTATTTTCATTTCTCCGCTCTGGAGAACAAGACAAAGCGGGCATTGGGCAACCGCCACGAACGCACAATGTTTCGAATTTAAGCGGAAATTCGTTCTTTTTAATATTATTATTACATAATTTGCCACTAAAATCTAACTATTAATAATTAATTTATCTTGGCAAAGATAATTTAATGTTTAGGCCCTCTACTATTGACTACATAGACACATTTTTATTCATATTTATCTAGTAAAAGAAGGTAAAATAAAAAACGCGATGGTTATGGGTTCGTTTCCCCGCTTTGGTGTTCTGGTTAAAGGCCGGCGACATCCCTCTAGCTCTTCTGGTGTTACAAAGGTTCTCTTTGAATGCTATGCAGCATATAAAGGGTTATATGCCATTTCTTTCAGCATATCAGGAAAGAGACCCAGTTCAGCTGGAAGAAGTAAGAAATTAAAACAATACTCAACACTCACCTGTTTGACCCACATTAAGTATTCTTAGATAATGATTTTTCTTCTTAATTTGAACATCAGTTAAATTTTCCGTTCTCCACATAACACCAAGACTCATAATCCATTTTTGTATGTTTGCTTTATGATGAAAAACTATACAAAATTTGACATATGCTAAAATGAGATAAATTCTTATATATATATATATAAATTTTGAAATAAATTTAAAATACATTATTTCAATATTTACGTTATCGCATATGTGATATAAAATTTTATTTTGTCATTCTATCAAATTAAAAACATATATATGAACCGAAACTACATACAAGTGCCTATATATAAGACAAATTAAATCCTCCATTAAAATAAAAGTATATGCAAATATTCAATAATAAATGTTATGCTGTAGTTTTAACCACACAATAAATAACAAGAAACAATAAAATAATTTTATTCTATATGTAAAAAAAATACCTTGTATTATAATAATATAGGTTGAAAGCAAGTATGACAACTCGGGGATTTTCAAGGCATCTTGAATACGTCTTATCAAATAAATAGTCATAGCAATAAATTGAATAGTTAAAAAGACCATTCTCATAAAAAATCGCCAAAATTTTTCAAAAACCGGAACGTGATTGTCAAAAAAGTTAAAATTATTTTTCTTTATTATGTAAAAACATAAAAAATAAGATTTCTTAAACTCTTCCGGTAGATCAGAAAATTCAACCATTTTGCGATGCGTCGTGTGTATACGAAACTCGTAAAACAAGTTTCTAGCTTTTATTTGCGAATTTGTATTTCAGAGCCTTGTAGCTTGTAGCTTTTAGAGTTCCGCTATAAATATTGTAAGGTAAACGTGATTTGTATGCGAACACTGCTTGCATTTTAAACATTATTCCGTATTAAATTGAATTTTAAAAAGTATATGCAATTCAATTAAGCTACATTAAAAGAAATCAAAATAATTATACATTTATACTAATATGAAAAAGATTAACTGTTTAAACTAAATCTAGGTTTTTATGCTATAAAATAATCCTGCTGGTTATATTTTTATTCTGCTGATTTAACCCTGGGTAGGCAGAGCGAATCAATGATTTATGGGCATCCTTCTCCAGATTTTGGAACATTGTATATTTGGTGGAGAATTTTTTTTCATATATATATAGGCACTTGTATGTAGTTTCGGTTAATATATATGTTTTTAATTTGGTAGAATGACAACACAAAATTTTATATCACATATGCGTTAACGTAAATATTTAAATAACTTAATATTTTAAATATATACTCAGATACTTCTAAGCCTAAGTTTCTAATATTAATATCGAGAACCCATATATTTATATAAATATTATATTTACCCTATTCATAATAAGAAATAATGAAAAAAATACTATCCGACACTATATGTGTGAAGACTGTCAATTACGTTACTTTCGCACTCTCAAATTATAAGCTAATATTTATTGCCTTTGTGAATAACAGAATATGATGGTTTACAGAGGCGTGGTAAATGCTTTTAAAATGTTTGTTTTCAAAATGCAAAATAATGTAAATGAGGTCATGGCGCAGTACTAGCTAACTGATAAAGCGATTGGTTGCGGGTTCGATTTCCACTTGGGGCTATTATGACATTTAAATTGTTTTTGTTTTTC